>JAOTQE010056291.1:0-13748 GCA_025631205.1 Nesometra sesokonis
ACGTGTTATGACATTAGTGGGTATTATGACATTTGTCGTCGATTTTTACATTAGTGGGTTCCACAGACCCCCTAAAATTTTGAGAAAAACATTTCTTCTAGTAAAAATGTTATTATTTTTATCACTCAAAACTACATTGGTCAGCAGGCCACTGTTTGGCAAGCGTCCCTCAAATCTCTTCAAGTTAATGAGTTGCCCAAGACAGCTCGTTGAGCGGCTCTCTTACGTAAGTTTATCGAGGGCGGATCGGGGTAATGATGTGTTGTCACATGAGATGGGGAGTAGGTATTGAGATGGGGGAGCAAGTATTAGGTGGAAGAGAGGGTGGTATATCTGAAACTTGCACTAGTTTAAAGCCCAACTTGCTTCGCCCGACCGACTATCATCGGTGAAATAATAAGTTTACCATCGGCTACGAGTCCTACTAGTACCTTGCTGACCTCTTAAGTACTAGAATGGATTTTTTTTTTCAATATGGACGCAAAAGTGAGGGCGCACGATTTGTTTAATTTTTATAGGCCGACTCATGGTGGAATGAATCGCGATCACTCAAATTATAAATTTGTTACTAGTGATTTATTAATAGGTTTGAGAAGAGACAAATGTTCTAAAAGTAGCAAGTAAAGAAATTGAATCCAGAACTCAAACCACTAACTTAATATCCATACTACTAGATCACCAAATGCTACATCTAACCATCTTTAGTGCAACTCCGGAATTAAAATTTGGAACAATAGGTAGTCCCCAACTGAAAAAATAATTCACAGCATTTGGACAAAATGAGATAAAACACTTTCAAAAGTCGGTCGTAAATCAACAAATGGGTCTACTGCTCGTATTACACAATGATAAAGAATAGAAAAATTGCAGATTTTAAAGGGTTGTGTTTGAAAACCTTATTAAAAATCATATTACAAAATACCTATTTTTATGTGAATTTGACAGTTTTAATATAATTCATGTGAATTATATTTGTAACATGGTCTCGGTTTTCAAGCACAACCGTTTAAAAATCAGTAATTTTCCAATTCACCTTGTGTAATTTGAGTAGTAGACCCACGTTTGAATTGGAACTCATTTTGTAACATGTTTTGTGGTATTATCTCACTTTGAAATGTGGATTTTTATCCCGGAGTTGCCCTTTAAATGTAACCTACAGTAAGCGTTTTTTAAAATAAATGATATTTTAAAAGTAATACTGTATTAATAATATTTCAACAATTTTACAATGGAAATATCCAATTTGTGGATCTGAGATTTCAAAGTGAAACTAGAAAACCCATATATTGAGATCCGAGTTTTTTGCATCTAGAAAAACTCATATCTGAGATCTGAGTTTTCTAGACACCCCGTAAAAACGATCTATTACTCGGAGGAAAAATTCCAACAGCTTACATAGATAGTGACTTCATCCGTAATTTTTTTTGCTTTTAAAACATGAAAAAATTCGATATTCTAAAACGCGGTTCTGTTATCGCGACTGAGTGTTAACCGAGTGTGTAAACGTTTAACTTTAATCAAATATCTTACAATGTAGCGTAAAGATTTTCCCGAACGATAAACGAACGGTATAGTACGATTTGAGTGGATACATACATTAAAAAATGTTAAAGATAGTGGAACAATGTATACTGTATTATTAATCATTAAAATATTTCACAGTCAAGGATTGTATTTATGATTGATAGTGATTGTAGTTAGGTCTAGTAGTGTTACATTTAAAAAAAAAATAAATTATTATAATATTATCATTAATATTAGATTTTAAAAATAAAAATAAAGCAAATGAACGGCAATCCAGAATATAGGCCTACAGTGATTAAAAATCATTGTAAAATAATTATAGACAAATTTTGGCGTTTATCATCAGGGGTCAAGACGCCTGCCTGTTACGTTTCAAATTCAGTACTGAGCATTGTAAGATCTTTGCTTGTAATTGACAAGCCCGCGTTCAATTCTCCTTCAGTACTAACAAAAATTATGTTTAAAAAAGAATCGGGAGCCCTCTAACTTTTCCCACCATTCGTCCTATTCTAAAAGGCAATTTTACCATCAACCAATTGTTAGAGGGTAATGGTTAACTTGTGACCTATGAAATCCAAGTGCTTCAATTGCTCTTCAGGATTATACAAAAAAAAACGGTTTCAAAAAACAAATGCCTTCTCCATTTCGACAATCACCAAAAAAAAAAAGATCCATTAATTAATGAGACGTTTAGTTTTACAGGGACGTTTTTTATTTATATCTTAATAGCCTAAGAAATGGTTTCAACATGGCTTATGTTTCCAAAATCATTTCACCAGATACATAGGCCTATAATGATAAAAACGCCCTCTAATCTATATTGTCGCGCTCTGGAAATTCTATTATGTGACGTATTTGAAAGGTAAAAAGTGACAGACAATATCATTATGCTATGAACCGTAGCGGATATATATTTTTTAACACCGTGGAAACACTGATGCAACTGCACGGATCATTGTGCACTGGGAACATAGCCTGATCCCTGAAGATAATGGTATTGGATATTATAGCTATACAGAAAAGAAGGTAAAGTATAGGAAATTGTAATAGCATAGTAATGTCCTGAGTTACAGTACAGTAATTATTTTCATACCAGTGTTTTTACACATTTGGATTCTAATGTGCGTCCGAGTACTTTTACTTTAATCTTCTCTTCAAGCATAACGGTAAACTAAATTCTCAATATAGCGTTTTAATTTTCGGCCTAAATCTCATATTGCATTTATTAGTGTTTGTTAATTGACCAATAATAATATGTTCATTCAACTGTGTTTTCGTTTCCATGGAATCAACAAACTTGATGTATATTCCTACGTGTTATATTTCGGCCTCCCGAAGCTTTTTCATTGTTTGAAAGCATTATGTTTGCATCGTTACATATTATCATTTTGCCGGTTATTAGTAGATGATTGAATTGTTTTGGAGATTAGTCCAATACATTAAACCTTGAAGGTGCTTCTTCAAACTAATTAGTTTTCTGAAGCTCTCGAATTTTTCTTAATTCTGTGATTTTTTTTACTACATAACGGGGCGGGTCAAAAATTGTCTCCCCCCCACGGGGAAACCTTATCCCCGCCCCGTCGGGGAGAAATTTAAGGTTTTGTCGGGTACTTTGAACATGGCAAGGACCACACACCAAAACTGCCTACAAAAGGCACGCAAAACACGGCAAATAATGTTTTTTTTTCCCTTTTTTTTGACAACTGAAGACCGGAGACACGCCCACATCAAACTTGCCCAACCCCGACGGGGTGTCCCCTGTCGAGGGATTTGCCCTGCAGTCGGGGAATTCCTGGCGCCGCCACTGGAAGGTAGTGGGGAAGGAGGGGGTGGGTTAGTTGGACCAATTGACAAGCATCTAACAACCAGATTTTATTTTTGTCATGAATCGCATACTGTGCTACATGTGGTCTCCTTACTTCTGCCGTGTCATTGAAACAACCGTACTTTTCAGGGGTGGGGGAGGGGAGGGAGTGGTCCTTAAACCTGTTAGTGTTACTTCCGCACCGCTATCCCCTGATTAGAAAAGTGTAGGCAATGTAAGCATAGGCCAAATGCTCCATGGTTTTTTATCTCTTAATTTTTCAATTAAATTATTTTAGACGTAGATAGAGGTGTATCCAGAAATTGCCGAAGGGGGTGGACTGCTGAATTATGACATTCAAAAAAACTATTTCCACTGTTGCCACCCAATTGCACCTCAGAGTATAGCCTTTTTTCTCTTGAGAGGGAGGGGTGTGCCCATTTCCACTGAGAGGGGGTTTTCACATTCCCAATTTTATTGTTTTTTTTTGCCCTTGAATGGGGGTACATCCCCCAACCCCCGGATACGCCACTACTATTAAAACATAATTGCAGAGAATTTAAATTTAACTTTTCATTCTCAAGAATCTGGTGTAAGTTTTCTCGATTCTTAGTAGTACAGTGACCCAACTAGTTTACACTAATCTAGTGGAAAATAGAACATAACCCCAAGCCATTAATCTATAGAAGTGCTTTATAGCTGTATAATGTAAATTAGGACAAAAGATAGGCCTATTGTAGCTTCTGGGGCTTATTAATGTTGTCTGTGCTGTCTAAATTATTATAGATTAAGACATCATCTGTTTTAAAAGGTTGAGGTGGAAAGACAGGGGCGGGCTTAGAGGGTTGGGTTAACAGACTTAATTCCAATAGCATTATCCTCAATCTTTCGAGGTAGTCTGTATGGAAAATGACTGCTTCATGCAAGGCCTATACCAGGGTTTCAAATTTAACAAGAAAAAAAACCCGTTATTTGCATGCATTTCAACTTGGTAGTTGTCTTCAGTTTACATGTATAGTATTCTATTCGTGGGGGGTAAATGTTAGAGGCGGCACACGAAATAAGAGGGGCGCGTACTTTAGAGGGAAAGCTCGCCATGCGCTCCATCTAAATCCACCTCTGTAAACGACAAGGCAATTTTTCCCGATCCATTACCGCCAAGATTTTGGCTGAGTCAGTAGCAAAATGTGATGAAATAATATGTTTAAATGGTCGGAAATGTTATAAAATATAGGCTTACACAAAGATCACCAGTGTCTTACTTTTAGGCCTTCACTTTAAAATGCAATTTACCCCCTTTCCTCAGTGGAGGGGCGCCATCGGCCCGATGCGCCCATAGACCCACATCGTTACTGATACAACGAAGAGGCACAAACTGTTATGGTCGCGTACAAAAAACGCATGAAGATACGCGCACGTGCAGTGATTATCAAATAGGAGCGTCCATATTTTGTTTATACGCGCGCCTTTTTGTACGCCCGCGTAAGAAGTGTGTCTTTTCGTATTATCACGCGGAGAACATACAGTAAGATTTCACCTTTAACCGTTTCAATTTCCTTTAACAACAAACTCCTCGGAAGCAAAGCCGTATATATGGTTCTGATCGGAAACATACAGCCTCAAACCATAGACATTCCAATTTGTCTATACCCAAACGTATATTAATGCAAATAATTTCAGCTAAAACACGTTCTATTGTATTATGGTTTCCCATAACAATCAGTGCGTTCGTTATAAGAGATCCGTTCTTGAAATTACCGTTTCGTTTTGATTTCATTAATTACATTTGACATTCAAGTGCTCCTATGTCCATAATAAATTATAGATAAGGCCTTATGTCTGTGTTTTGCGTTAATTCAAATATATTTTGCTGTATTAATTATGTTTCGTACCTAGGCTTCAACCGGATTAAATTTTATTCATTATGGTGTTAGTATACCTACAATATCTATTATATATAATATATATACAACTCCGAAGACCGAAGAAGGCAAGAAAACAAAGACATTCCCCCAAACAATTTTCCTTATTAGCGAGGTTTCGCAACTTTACGAAATACGAAAACGAAAACGGATACGTCATAAATTCTTGCAACGTTTGAATAGAACAAAACACCTTGAATATCTGTCACATTTGGTGAATATTTTAGGACGATCATCAACAATTTATAGGTGAAAAATTTATGTATTTGTAACACATTTTATAGCACCTTTCAAATATGGAAGTGTGACGTATTCGTATATCGTAAATTTGCGAAACCTCACTATTATGTACACATTATATATCGTTTCACGGAATCAAAATTTCTCAGTTTATTTGCACAATTGACTATGAGATAATTATAGACACCATCCCACTAAATAGCAAGACCCTTATATCTTGTTACCAAATGACAAATACTGTAATCAATTTTGTGATGCCTAGGCAAATGTTACATAGGTCTAATGAAGAAAACTTGGACCATTGTGCTTAGTTCTTTGGTTTTCGTTTGGGAAAATCGGAAGAATATTCAGTGTTCTTAATTTTAATACTTTCGAGGGGTTCCGTTATTTCGTTCAAGTCTCCTTCGTCGTCATTAAAAGGTAAAATAGTACATACAATAGCTAATCATATAAGCACGTGTGGTGGGTAATTCTTGATTAATTTAGAAAAATTTCACCGGGTTTCTAAGTATTAATTGAGACTTATTGTTTACTCTTGATAAACAAATAACAAGCACTTACTTACCACGTTTCAGCTACTTTTGGTAGCCATAGTCACGTAAATTATGCTAAGTTTTTCCCTTTATATGGATAACAATCATACAGTTATCGCGTGTACTGACAATTGTACGAATTAAATTGTCAGTGTCCACGCACCATCTCGAAGAGGCACATCTCGTTAAGTGCGGGGCGCGTAAACGCGACGTAAAACGCACTCGTCCGATCGTCCACAGTTTGTCTGTACGCGCGCATGTATGTACGCGCGCGTAAAAGTTTGTCACGGATGAAATGTTTGCGTCGGGGGAAAAATAGAAAATTCGCATGGTATATGACTAAACGTCGAATATTACCATAGTAACTAGGCCTATGCCAATCCTGTAAAATACTCTGCTCCGAGTAGACGAATATTTATTAACGTTTCAATTTGTTTGTATTATATTTAATTGAAGCAAAAAAAAAAACTTAATGAATATAGACATTATCCTGTGGCCTAGACAATCTTGCCCATCAGTCTCGTCTCTATAAACAAGGAACACATTGACATTTTAATCAATCAACTGAAAATCTTATTTTACGCCAATTACCCCCTTGACCGCTACTCGATTTAGTTTGTTCAATCGTTTGCTAATTCCTTAGATAACCTTAATTAAAAGTATCCACTGGCTAACATCTGTCAATTTGTCTTGATTCGTCATGAACGTACTTGATGTCAACTCTCGACATTTGAACAACGCTTACAGTGGCGGATCCGCGGCAGAGCTGGATAGAGGGGGCCCGATGTCGGATGGGGGTCTTGGTGCAAAATTTCGTGTTATTTCTATGGGTCTTGTTTCCTCCCAAGGCCAATTTTCAAACAAGATGTTTTTCTTGGGTACCTGAGAGGAACTTTACTGCAAACAATGAGTTTTACAAGTTCAAATAATAGGCCTATATGTCATAGTCAAAAAAGGGTGGGATGGGACGGGTTTCACCCAAACGGTAGTTGTCTATTTCTTCAAGTAGTACGACTACAGCAACAGATATTTTGTACACTACCAGGGGCGGATTCATGGGGTTGCGCTGGGACAGGGGCGGATCCAGGGAGTCGTGCTAGGGGGGAGCGCGCAACCGCCTTTGACAGCCATTATTTCTGCCGCTTTTGATCAGTTAAAACATTTTAAAAACGTTAAAAAAAAACCTATCATCAGTGACATCACGGAGGCGCACAAACTGTTATGCACGCGTCGTACGGGTGAGTGAAAAGAAGCAAATGGCGTGCGTTCTGTTATAAAAAAAAAAAAGGAGCGCCCATCGTTTGTCTCTACGCGCGTCTGTATGAAGGCGCGCGTAACAGTCCAAATTCAATTGACGGTCTCGGTATACGACGTCGTGAAATCGAGAAACTCATTACTGTCCCCTCGAGACGCATGCGCTTTGGGAACTTGTCATTCAATATCTGTACAATTTTCTATAATCACTCAATTAAGAATATCTGCATTATCTCCCCTAACAACTAGGTATAGAATTTCACGATGGTAAAGCATATTAGCACGATGCCACGCGTCACTCTATAGCTGTCACTAAATATAACTGCTGATTGTGGAATGGTCATCAATGTTTCATCATAATTAAGGAAATAAAACAAAATAAACTAGGTCTATAGTTCTAAGCCAGGTGTGTATTTAAAATATTTCGTGTCACTAAAATTGCTAACACTATTCGTCAATTAAAGATGAGATCTAAAGCCGGGCACTCACTGCGTCGTACGATGGTCGCACGACTAAACCGTCGCTCCCTGTGTGTGTAGTTTCCAGACGCGATGACAGCCTTCTACTCGTCGGCCGACGATTTTTTTAGTGATTCAACACGAAAATCACTAAAAAAAACCGCCAGCCGACGAGCAGAAGACAGACATCGCGTCTGGAAATCACACACAGGGAGCGACAGTTTAGTCGTGCGACCGTCGCACGACACAGTGAGTGCCTGGCCTACGACAGGCTTTTCAAAAGAAATTCAGTTCTCATTATAGGCGAGAGAGTGCATTTAACGTGGAGTAGCCCCAGTGGCGGCGCTACGGGGGGTGGGGCTAGGCCCGTCGGGGGACCTTTGCCCCCCCCCCGTCGGGGAGAAAATTAAGATTTCATCGGGGCTTTGTAGGGTAATGCCAAGAGACAAACGAAGCCCCAAGCACCAAAACACGGCAAATAACGTTTTTTTTTTTTTTTAGCTCTTCAGACTGAAAATCGGGGACACGCCCACCTCAAATTCAAGCTCGGCCAACTCGTTGGGGGACCCGTGCCACCCTGTCGGGGGAATTGCCCTGCTGTCGGGGAAATCCTGGCGCCGCCACTGTAGCCCGGAAAGGGAATTGGGAGATTGGCGATGGTCAGTTAACACCGGAGCAAATTTTTCCTAATCTGATTTTAACAAGCCAAAAAAGAGGTTATGTCCTTATTCTGTGCCTCTTCTGTTTTTTTTTTTTTTTTTGCCCAAGGGAGGTGTTCGTTTTTTCTGAAGGGTGTTCTAGGTCTAGCCTCTCTGTCGGGGGATCTTTCTCTCCCCGTCGGGGAAACATTTTAGGTTTCGTTGATGAAAAGTTTGCCTTTGAGAATCAGGCAAAAATCCAGGCTAAAGCACGGGGGTGTTGTGATGTTGAATTCTGGCGCCGCCACTGTCTGGCAGGGGTGCACATGGACCATGGACCTATAAATTTATAGGTCCATGCATGGACCATGGACATGGGCGTATTTAGTGGGTATCAGGGACTTGATACCACCCCCTTTAGCATAGTAAAGGAAATATTAAAATCATTAAGTATACTTGCGCAGAGGCTGCGAAAGCAGCTATCCTGGTTAAAAAATTAGGGAAGTGACCTCCTGGGTTTTTTTTTATTGTCAGGTTCAAAACCAGAGCCACCCACCTCGGCCCCTGATCATGTAGGTTTACGGACTGTACAATACAATTTCTTGAGTTGAATGACTAACCCGCGCTATAATTTGTTCACTTTCTATGTATTGACAAAGGCGGATTTAAGGGGGATGCTGTCGGAAAGTAAAATACAGTATATCAATATTATAAACGTTGTCTTTAAAACGAAAATATTCAGCAAGATTTGATCCCTAACACGCAAAATTTCCTGGGAGCATACCCCCCGGAACTTTGACTCTCCACCGGCCCCCTTCCGTTTCCCCTTTTCCAAAAGTCTGCATCCGCCCCTGATTGATGATTTACAAATATACATCTTTTTTAGCTTGGTTAAATTACCTCATTTTTATAACAAAACACATGTAGGTTGTGCATTAGTTTATAAAAACATCGCTTAAAATGTCAATTTAGGCAAATGATACTCTTGCAAATCAACCAAAATACATTGATCTTGACGCTATGACGTCATTAGGTAATTAGACGACATCGAATTAATACTTATCAGAACATTTTTTCGCTAATGGAATAATGTTAGTATCAGCGGGAATTTGTTTATAATTGAGAGAGTATGGTACTAAAGTTTGAATAATGAACTTCGATATAAACAGTACGTTATCGTCATACGTCAAACGACATCGTTGCTCTGCAGAAAGTAAACAACGATACAGTTGAACCTCCATGTGCGGACACTTCCCGTAAGCAGACACCATACAACTGACACTATATCAAAGACCCGTTTTGTTCTCCCTATCTTATCAGTACATTTGGTACCTCCCGTAAGCGGACACCTCCCGTAAGCGGACGCGGTCACTTTTTGTCTTAAAATTTAGATTGTTCGTATGTTAGTTTACCTCCCATAAAGCGGACATATAAAAAAATTAGTGATTTTTCTGTACAAATAAAACATTCTGTAAAAAAAAAGTGCTTATATTGTAATGGCTGAGAATTAATTACTGAACCAATCTTGAGAATTCCGTGAAATGTGAGACATAAGGACGTATAAATAATTTTACAATTTAGCCCCCTATCGGCCAAAATTCTCGTAAGCGGACACCTCCCGCAAGCGGGCACTTGGCAAAAGAATAAGAAAACTGAACCTTTTACTGATTCCAAACAAGTTCCATCGGGGCACAATATACAGCTTTTGCTAAAATACTTAATAACAGTTTTCAGTGGAACAAGCCATCCACATAGACTCTTATACAGCAGGTCTATACAATAAAGTACGGTAGTAATTTTTATCACTGAAAAGTATGTGGCATAAGAACGAAATAAGAAAATTTTTCTCCTGGAAATGGCAAAACATAAGAACACTGAGCCTGGAAAAATTCTAACGGTTCTTATAAAAAAATGTGTATAGGACCTACGTTTCAATATGCATGTTGTCATGTTGCATACGAGACCAGTGGCTTAACGTTTAATCCGATAAATGGTTGGTTATTACCTGTAACTCAACCCTCAACCGGAACACAGTGAGAATTATGGTCGATCGAACCGGTGTCAGTGATGTCCATGGTTCAGGGAACAGCACGCCCAACACCCAGCCAGGCGCGAAAGTTTCCACGTAGGCTGACACTAGGTCTATATTTTACATAGCGCGTAAATGAACCCCATTTCCCTGAATGTTTGTCTATGCTTTAATAACAAATAACCAAGGCGTATCTGATCACCTATCTGATCCAGCTGAAAGATTTGAATGTAATTTTAAGGATGAATACTATACTATGGATGAACTAAATTAGAATTCCTGTTTTGGCAGATGAATTATATACAACAACTTCAGCGGGACTGGGTTTATAGGAATTTAAAGCATGTTGGATCAAATCTTGCTATTTATAGTTCAAGTATACCTCGTTATATACTGACTTCCGTTTCATAGAGGAGACATTTCTTATTTCTGAATACATCAATTTAATTACAGTAGTAGCGACATTCAGGCACGATCATCAGCTAAACTGCCATAGTCGCTGTGATGTCCTCTGGCGACGTATCCAGAAATCGGGAAAATGATGACTAGTCATTATTCCGAATGTCCATTGTTCCGACGGTCCATTGGTCCGAAGGTGGTCAGAAGGTCCGTTGGTCCAAAGGTTCCATACCATAGGCCTATGTGATTTTTTGTGATTATCACTATGGTGTTTGTTTATGCTATGTTATGTTACCTTGTCTTATCTTATTTAGCCCTTTCGGACCAATGGACCTTTGAACCAATGGGCCTTCGGACAAATGGACGAACTTCGGTCCAATAGACATTCGGACCAATGAACCTTCGGACCAATGAACCTTTGAAATAATGGTGTCTCCGAAAAGTGGGGTTTTAACCCCGTTCTCATTTTGATATAAAAACAGGTTATTTTCCCGTTTCATACGTTTTCTGTTGAACATTGATTATGAACTTAATTTATTTTCTGAGGGGGTACTCGTTTCCTCTTAGGCCTATCTAGCTCTCAAAAGTAGTGGGCCCGAGTTCAAACCATCCCTGCTCTCCTTGAGACTCGACTGGACTCAATGAGATTTTAATCTGTTTACAGTGGCTGATGTATTGGAGGGCTGTGGGTCTAATATTTGGAAAAAGAGTAGGGAGGGAGTACTTCAGTGAACTCAATGGCCATAGGCCCTACGTGAAATGACTTTCGCTTCAAATTATTGTATGTTATGTTATTCAGTATAGTAAATGACAAATAATGACACGGGTGGAGCGCCATAGCTAACATAGATATGGAATTCACAAGTTCTGCATTGATGTAGACAGACATGAGTTTCTCAGCATTGTCTTTAAAACGATTCTACGATTGTAATTAAAGTCAAGCACCAGGTTGACTAGATTTTCACGGTAAGCCTACAAATGACATCGCACGTCGTTACCTAATCGGAAGAGAATTCGGCATAAAATCCTCAGTAAAAATTAAAGTACGATATACTTAAAGTTATTGACATTCCACGAGAAACTTCATATTGGGCGCCGGGCGATAGAGTAAGTCTCCTGTATCTATTTAAATAGAGATACAACTATTTAAATAGAGATATCTCTATTTTAATAGAGATATCTCTATTTTAATAGAGATATCTCTATTTAAATAGAGCTCTATTTAAATAGAGATATCTCTGTTAAAAATAGAGATATCTCTATTTTCGATTAAATGTTAATTCGGCCCGCCATACTGTCTTAGCGAGGAAACATCACTAAAAAAACATTACTATGTAAGTTGAAACCTTTCACGATTTAGTCCTACATTATATCTTTATATGACACTCCGTGGTCGATCCATTACAGTCGTAAATCAAGAAAGCAATTAAATTTTAAGTGAATATCAATATCGTTTATTGAATAATAAATGTAACTATGGCTACCGAATTATAAGTTCTTTTGTATTTTTGTGATGTAGGCCTATGTTTAGAACGCTTACAATTATTTCAGAGACGCGATGATACATCGGTAATGATAGTATTAGAATTAGGAAGCGTTAAAAATAATATCGAAATGTATAGAGATAATACAACAAAGTATTGCAATTCGTTTGACTCAAAGTCCTATTTCTACTTGGATAGTTTGGAAAGTAAATTTTCCATCCATATATGGGGATAGGGTTGTCACAATTTCAATTGTGTAATTTGTGTAAAATGTTGGTTAACCCTAACCTCATTGGAGGTGACTTTTTTACCATTGCCTGTGTACTTTTTAACGTGCAACTAGATCAATTAGAATTTCACAGGTTTCATGTAATTTGATATCCGATGCCATATTTTTTAATTAATTATAAAAAAAGGAATAATCAGATTTTTAAACATTCTTTTTATGCTTATTTTATTTTAGTTGACTTTCCAATTTTCAAGTAAATTGATATTGTAGTTCGTTACCGATATTTGAGGAAGACAAAATGGCTCCTCCCTATGGACTCAAGGGCCAGTATACCCAATGTAATTAGGGTTAAGTTTGTTATATTTATTTGATTTAATGCAATAGAAGAATAGCTCAGGCCGAAGTATAGGCCGAAGCTTATTGCCAGTCATAAAATCCCCTGCGTGTTGCAGACGAGTTTAGATTATTCTTCAACGTGCACATTCATAAACCCGGTTACACACTGAACCAACGACTTAATGTCTCATCTGAAAGACAGTGCGCTACTAATTTGGTCTTGTGCCCTCCAGCCCAAGCTAAAAGAGAGCATTATTTGATTCAAATTGAGAAACCACTGGCCGCCATCAAGTGGGTCACAGGAGCACGTGCCCCCACCTCCTCCATCATCAAAAAAATAAGAGAGTATGAAATGAAAAGCGAAAAAAAAGATGGGAATTGGGGATGGGGATTCCAAATCCGGCGCTTTTTAACTGTATAGTCCAAGATGCTCGAGCTACCCCAAGCCCACTTAGAGATTGATGAGCAAAAAAAAAACCCTTGTTGCCTCTAATTTCGTGCTTTTCTGGTCCCTGAAGGTGGTTTTCGCGTCCACAATATTCATATTGTAAGTTGTGAAATGTTAGTTTTGTAGTTGGAGTGCCATTTCAGGGGGGACCATCTCCCCTGAGTTGTCACTGGGGGGATGACGCGTTCTCCATCTCCCTCTTCCGGCGCCCATGCACAGTGTTATCAGGTAAAGAAATGAACTTCATACGCAGCAGAGTGATTTGACTTTGGTTCGCTTAGTTCGGATAGGAAATGATAAAAAAACTGGTGAAAACGTTTCCACTACCATCACTTTAGCCAATTGAGTCACCCCCGATGCAGTTAGATAACTTGTTAGATAACTTGTTAGATAACTTGTTAGATAACTTGTTAGATAACTTGTTAGATAACTTGTTAGATAACTTGTTAG
>JAOTQE010056302.1:0-19740 GCA_025631205.1 Nesometra sesokonis
AACATCATAGATATGCTTTTTATCAAAGTACCTATTCATGGTAAAAATTTGAGAGAAATCCATTTTTTTACATCTGCAACCAAATCTTTGATTTTTATGGACAACTACTCTTAATATGTATAACAAATGCAAAAACAGCATTTTAACAAAATGCTCCTTGTTACGGTATCCAAAATCAGTTTAATCGCAATTGGGACAGTTTGAAAAAAATACCACAACTTTTTTTTTCAGTTTTTCAGTTTTTCCTTCAGGAAGGGCCCTAAAATTTATCTTTGTAATTGGTGCACAAAATAAATCTGCATGAAGATTATTCCAAATATTGACAAATCTGTTTTTGAATAAATTGCTTTGTAATTACTAAAAAAATGGGATCGACTATTGTAATGAAAGAAAATTTACCATCTGACGGATTAACCAATTTTATGGCCAACATGTTAAACATTTCAAATAAATTCCTATTTGTAATAGTTGGAGAACTATTCGTTAGTAATTTTATGACATATTTTTTCAGTAAATTACTTGAGAGCTTTAGAAAAAAAAACTTTAAATAAAGATCTCGAATTTCAAAAAGAAGCAAAAGGAGACTCTAAGCCTGATCTCAGAAACTGCTTAGGAATGCAATGTTGAATAAGTGCAGAGATAAAGTTGGCAGAAATCTTGCGTGGAGCTTTGAAAAAAAAAAACATTTAATGAAAGGACATGCAGTAACTCTACGACTGATCTCAAAGGCCACTTAGGAATATAAGATTGATAAAGTCCTTGACAATAATATACTTTAAAATATAAGGGTTGTGTTTCATTATGTTTTGTAGCCGATTATCAATACAAGAATCACGATACTGCAACGTAGTATCTGATCTTATGCTAGATACAATTCGTCACACGTAACCTATATAATAAAAAACGGATACGTCATACATTCTTGTAACATTTGAATATAACACCTTAAATATCTGTCACAGTTGGTCAGTATTTTACGACGATCATCATCAATTCATAGGTAGAAAATTTGATATATTTTTGAACACATTTAGGAACTTTCGTAAATTGGAGTGTGACGTATCCGTTTTCGTTTTCGTATTTCGTAAGTTTGCGAAACATCACTAATGTATTCTGCTTTAACGAAAGCAGAATACATGTTACAACTGATACAACTGTCTAATATATAATGTGTGACGAATTGCATCAAGCCTTCTATCAATGATACTTCCACCGTGTATTGATACAGCATGATACACCACGAGAATCTGGGTTGGGTTTTGTCTAACATTCATGGGTGCTTCATTATATTATCTATCATTACAGCTACCAGGTAGAGCCAGAATCTGAGTGTCGACAGTCCAGTAACTGGGTAGAGTTGGAAAACTATGGTATGCAAACCTGTTGGCGGTTGGTAACCAAAGTTGATCTAACAAAAGTCAACCATTCACCAGTTGTATCCATGTTACCAGTATTCACTGTCCGAAAAGGATGTACCAGCATCATCCCGATTGAAGGTAGGCAGTATAGACCAATCCGAGAAGAATGGCGCCCTCTATTGTCGCTGCCATTGCTGGGAACTTAATTTCCCATCCCAAAACAAAATATACTTATCTTGTATGTGTTATGTAGTTCGAAGACCAAAATAACAATGAATGCACGACGATCCTTGGTAGGCCATCACACCATGTCGTTATAATCATCGCTGACGCTGTTGTGTTTTGTTTTGGAAAATTTAAGTTCCCCAGCAATGGCGGCGACAATAGAGGGCGCCATTCTTCTCGGATTGGTCTATATATAGGAGCGGAATTAGGAAATAGGGGATTAACGGGCTTAAACCCACATAAATTGACCTGAAAATATTTTCTACTTGTCTTCTTCTGGAATCCACGAACAAAAGTTAGTCATCTGCGCCTCTGACAGCCATCCTCACTGCACCCATTCATGCCTTTCTATCGGTTGCTCTGTGTGCTGATTCCATCAAAGACATGTCCATCCAGTAGCGAAGATCATCCGCAAACTTTCTCCGCAGAGGGCATCTACGACTACTTGGATGGTATCCGCTAACCATACCATACCAAGTCCCAAGCTAGGGGAAAATTTTAAAAAATCTATAAACACAACAATATTCTTGTTATTCCAAGCTCCCCCAGAATGCTGCTGTTAGTTCGTCCGTTTCTCCAGCTAATACTCAAAATTCTGCATAACCCCACATCTCTGCGGCCTCAATTGCTCGTTGTATTCAGGCCTCAGCACAGTATGTAATGAAAGGCCAAATTGAACATGCAAAATTATTTTTTTAGTAAAGTGGCTAAATAGTACCACAAGACTAAAATTATGGAAAAATAGTGCATTTCTTTTGTATTGGGATACGTACCAATTGGGTCATCGACAAGCGATCAACACATTCCCTTCCCCAACTGACAATCCTGCAACTGGCACTAATAAATGACTACTGTCAAAAGGCCATTCAAAGAACGCCACCAGTGATCGATAGCGAAAAACTTCATTAATAGGTAGGGGCAGTTATTAAATTGCAGTAAATGCATCTACAGAAAATAGCAGTTGACAATAAATGTAATGGAATATTTAACACAAAACACCTCTTTTATTATTCAGAGATCTTCAGTATAGATTATTTACATTTTATGACTTTCTTCGACATTTACACAAGGGGATATTGTCCTGAACCACTGAAGACATGCGCGACTGTCTAGCAGTTCCCCTGGTTTAGATATCGTTTCACAGGCGATCAATGATAACAATCATTAATTTTATAGTCTGCAATGATGGCAGACAATAAGATATTCGTCCTGGATAAATAATTCTTAGGTTTCCAATTTAAAATACTAATATAATAATATGTTCACAATGAGTGAAGAGATAATTTCACCAGAGATCAGTGATAACAATCACCAATTTGATAGTCTGACATTAAACTAACGGGCAATAAGATGATAAATTATTGTTACGTTTCCAATTTTAACAAGTAATTTAATATACGGTTTACAATGAGCGATGAGTAGTATGTAGCAGACGTTTAGATTAGGCTACTATCATTGGACGGAAATTAAACTAAATGTATTTTCTTTTTAAATCGAATTGTTGTGACTCAGATGTGATAACTCATAATTGGGATTTTTCAATTTCAAGATGCGGAACATTGACTACAAAAAAATATATGACAATTCTCTCTGAGCGTGCGCAGACTGCAAAAGGCAGTTTGCGCACGCTCAGAAACCTATGTACGTGCGCAGACAAAAACTGACATTCTGTGCAATCTCACAAACCTATGATCGTGCGCAAGATTCCAGTTATACACCTTGTAGGCCTACGCATAGTATAGTGACGCATCGTACAATCCAAGACTCCTCAATAATAGGTTTTAATTCACAATGCGAGATGAGTATATATCCAGACGTTAAGATCACAATCATTGAACGGAAATCAAACTAAATAAATTTTCATTTCAATTCGAGCTGTTGTGACTCAAATGCAATTGCTAATAACATGGCAGATATTGCCAGACACTATCAGACTGACCATCAAAAGTTTGTAAATTATTCAAAAATAAACTACCAAATGGTTACAATTAAGTTGTCCGTTCAATCAAGGTACTTGTTATGAAATCCCTAATCACGTTAGACTTAGTCCCCCAAACACCTACTTGACAACATTTGTCTTAGCTGCCAATTGTGTAAAATCAACAACAGTATTAATATATTAAAACGTAATTGATTCAAAAACAATAGCATTAAATATAATTTTTTACTAAAACACCCAGATAAGTGTGTCATATCTAGACATCTCATGGTTTAATACCCACACCAATCCAAGCCTTGCCTAAAAATGTAAATATCAATAGGCTAAGTTATCTTTAACATTCTTTCTGCCTTAAGGCATGTGATAAAATGTACGTTTTATAATGAATCAATTATGGAACGTATAATAAATGTGAGGTCTCACCACAAAATGAGTCGCATCGTAGGCGAGATGAATTGGAGATAATTAACAAAATAGGTTTGAAGTCATTTTTTAATAATTTAGTTTTAATCAATTATGTGTAGTGGTACTTGTATTTCAGTATACTTTTTTAGGTTAGTTTTCATATAGGAAAGTATCATTCCTGCACGTTTTCTGGGATTTATAGTATTTTAACTGTTTATTTTTAGATTGCTTTATGGGAAGTTTTCTCAACACCGTGTTGCTATACATGAAATTTCAAATGGTCAACGTTGGATCCACTCATCCAATGAATGTCATTTAAATTGTAGTTTACCGTTTATATTATGTTCTATTAGAAGGTACCAATAAATCACTTTTGGATTTTCCTACCATGTGACTGATGTTGTGGTGAAATCTCACAAATATCAGCAATTTCTTTTTCAATTCTATCTTTATTCATTACATCTTAAGTTAAAATACATTAAAATGCAAATAAAATAAAGATAAAATGCCGATGAAACTGGTACTCATGAGAACCTCGATGAGGTTGTAAATTTTGAGTCCATTAGTATTAAAAATAGTCCTATATAAGATTAATAAAATGTAACTGTACAGAGCCTGTAAAAATGTTAAGTAAAACAACATATTTAAGGTTAAAACTCCCGAAAGCCAACTGGTAAATATCAGAAAAATTATAGTAACAAGTTGTTAGATGCTGTAAAAGGAATTAGCAATTAAAAATAGAGCTAAAATTGAGCTAGGAATTATATGTCAATGATAGTCTGGGTAGAGACGGGGTGCTATAGTTCATAAAATAAGAATAAAATGATTGTCAAGGGTTAAAACACATTAAAAACATTAATGGTCGAGTAGAGCACGTTTATAATTTCTCCTACATGTTGTAATAGAGGACTTATATTTTCTCATTAAGTGAGTTCCATAGTTTGGGGCCAGCTGAAATTTGTTTGTGTATTGACTGTGAATTATAGTCAGTTTGTTCACTTTGCATATCAGTTTACATTTCATATTTATTTGTTAACCATTTAAACTTCCGTTTGTGTACATTGCATTAAAATATTAAATAAAATGAAATAGAAACGAATGCTGTAAATCCATTATTTTCGCGACCCAATAGTATTCGCTACATCTCGACAAAGCGTCAAATTAAGGGATGGCAAAGTCATACCGTTTAATAGTAACGTACATCGCTGCCACGAACATTAACAAAATAGCTGGTATTTTGTAATCCCAGGGAACAGTTATCCGTTGAAATGATAAAAACCCAAACAAACAAGTACTAGTCAAATGCGAATTCTTTCACAACGTGTCCTTCATGATGATGGCATAATGAATGTCGAAATTTTGAATCACAACGCCATAGTTTATGAGTATAAAACGTTATGCTTGGTATTATCTGAGATTAATCAGAGTGCTCTTTAGTTATTTATGCAAGTGAACTTAATTGGAAACACACACAGATCAACATGTCTGTTTTATAAAACAATAGTTGTGGAACAAGCATACAGTATATTTTCTATTGTTTAATGAAGTAAATAAACATTGAAAAGAAGAGGGTAATAATGAAACTGTAACTAACAGTATCACTATATTTAGCCTAAAGATCGCGAAATACAATCGCGGAAATAATGTTCCGCGAAATTATATGATTTTCTGAACAGGTAAATTGAGACCCCCTTGAGATAATATGGGCGGTAAATGATAAAGATTTAAACATTGATTCGGCTTCCCGTCGTATATCCCAACAAACACAAGCTTTTGCTACTTCTAAGCCTTAGAGAGGATCATGTTTCTACCTGAAAATGTACCAAATAATAGTAATGCTATTTCTTTTGTTTTGAATCGTTGATTTATTTTTCTTCAACAGTAAGCGTTTCAAGTCTACTGGTTCTTTCTTAAGAGTACATAAAGCTTGTAGGGGTTTCTATTGGTATATTTGCCAGTAGTGTATCACACTACACTTGTCTTCTTCTAGCTTAATAAAGTTAATGATTACTGGAGGTGTAACGTGCACGTTGTTTCCAATATCTTTACGCACAAAATTATGGAATTGTATGCCTAAACTATAAATGCTATGTGATGATTTTTTAACTTTTTTATAGCAACGCTTTAAGGTTATTTCTTGGTAAGTCCAGAACCAGAATTGTGCGAATTAATTCATTTTACAAATTTAAGGATGTCAGTTTATCCTTTAAAAAAAAAGATTTTCTAAATACGGTCTGGTTAAAGCAGGGACTTGTATGGATAAAATTCTGGAATAAAAAATAATGATTGATTGATTGATTGACTAATTTGTCGCTATTTTATCCATTGAATGTCATTTAAAGTGCAGATTACATCTTATAATAGCTCAATTCTGGATTTTCCTACCATGAGACTCATTTTGTGGTGAGAACTCACACATTGAATAACTAAAATAAAAAACCTTCAACTTCTGAACCATCCATATACCTGTTTCTGTAAGTTTACTAATTAAATTTCTTTGTTCCACTTAAACTGTTATATGAGGATTATTTAGTATACAATACTTTGTGCTTGTTACGTTATTTCGTTTACTTTAAGAAGTCAATCTTGACTGAACCTAAACTTTCGAACCAAGTCACTGTGCGAGTTTAACTATCGTGTTAACTTGTTCTTCTGCAGTTTGCTAATTCAATTTTCTGAAACGCCTAAACTGTTAATATGAAAATATTACGATTACAATACTCGATACTTGTTAAGTTATTCTTCCTGCTTTAAACCTTTGAATCTTAAATGACTATAGAGATTTCTCCTCAATACAACGCACTGCTTCTTATCACAAGTTACAACGTTATCCTAATATTTATTTCACATTTTAAAACACTGTCTGTGCCAACCGTGGCTGTGTCCTCAAATCTGGTGCTTACTCAGATCATCAAGCCGCATTCTGCAGGAGCGGATCCATGATTTACCGAAAGGGAGGGGGGTGCGCAATTCTCCACTCCGGGTGGGCGTGGTTGGCATCGTTTTCCTGAAGAACAAAAAAAAAAACAACAAAAAACGCCCCTCTGCACCCCCCTTGGATCCACGCCGGCTCTGTAATGTATTAAACAAACATTTAGAAACCATGTCAAAAAAAGGTATCATCCTTGAATTACTGCAGTAACTGCAGTAGTCTTAATATCAATAGATCACTACAGTAACTGCAGTAGTCTTAATATCAATAGATAACTGCAGTAACTGTAGTAGCCTTTATATCTTTAGATAACTGCAGTAACTGCAGTAGTCTTAATATCAATAGATAACTGCAGTAGCTGCAGTAGTCTTAATATCAATAGATAACTGCAGTAGTCTTAATATCAATAGATAACTGCAGTAACTGCAGTGTAATAATTTTGACATGGTCTGTTAGTCTATTTTAAATATAAGATATAAATGTAACCGAGTGTCCAAAGCTTACATCCGAACATGGTGGGGAGGTTAGATAATGGAGGATATCGAGATGTACCGTACCATCTTTTTTAGTGTCAACTTTAAGTTACTTTATACCCTTGCTAGTTTTTATAAATGTAAGTGCCTATATTAACCACATCCCTCGCTTAACCTTCAAACTTCAAGGTTAACACCAAATATTATATAAAGTAAAGATAGCGCGCTTGCCGATTTTTGCATGAAATTTCTGTAATGATGGTGTACGCCACCTACGTTCAAATCTACTCCTTATTTTGTAGGAGGCGCTATAAAATGTTTGTTTTATTCTCGTTTTTACAATGCTTATTTATATAAAATAATTATTATTTGGATTTATTTTCCAAATAGGTGATACTGAATTTTATATAGATATTAATATTATATCATTAGAATTTAAATAAATGCGTAAGTGTTATCATGTCAAATCATTTTTTATTCGCAATATTTTCTGCCTGTGGGTTCGTTACGCCTTATTTTGTAGCGGGCGCAATTCCATGGAATTATGCACTGGAATAGGCCAGTGCGCTATCTTTACATTGTAAGATCTTTGCTTCAAGGTTAACAAGCTAAATATATTTTTTTCATGTTGTATTCAACATCGCGATATTTTATAGTTTACGACTGTTTAATTGCACACTGCAAGGTAGCCATGTTGCTTCTGTAAGGTGAATCAAAGTTTAGATTGTGGGGTTAGAGATACACGTGGAGGTTGAAATTTTCAATAGGTTTGTTTGTTTTATTTCAGCTACTGATCCGGATGGTGACAATGTGCGCTGTCGATGGGCCGAAGAACAAAAACGAGAGTGTCCGCCGGCTACCGACGGAAGGCGTGTGTGTGGACAGGCAACAGATTATGCCGAATTAGACACGGTACGGATGACAATTTTATCTCCGTCAGAACATCATTGCGTAGAGAGCTTAATCATGGCAAATAAGGGATAAGTCAAACCAATAAAAACTGAGACCCCTGTCGGAGATCATGTCCCCCCACATCGGGGATATCCTGGCACCACCACTGATAGGAAACTAATGTTTGTATTTTTAACATGAAAAAACTGAGTTTCATACGACGTTTCCTTTAAAAGTTGTAAACAATCAAAATTTGATCATTTAGAATGTAGGATTTGAGAAAACTGTATTTGAAAATTACATAGCTCTTTCAGTGTACCGTGATTAAATAAGGTATTTTTTCCAAATAAACAAAATTACCAAAAAAAAACAAAAAACACATGTTTCTTCATATTATGGAAAACTAGTCTTGCTACTTATTCCTCCTTTAGAATCGGATTCGACTTATTCACTTCCCATCTTATGTTTCAGTTGGCGGGTCTATCAATAAAAAAAAAACAAATTAAAACTTAACATCATAGGCATTTTTTTAAAAACTGTTATATTAGATTGATAAATAAATTTATAGAGCTCTTAACAATTAGCAGATGTTTGCAAGAACTAAAAGGTTTCTTCAATTGTAGGTAATTTCGTGATAGAATTTCGAAGATTTACCACGGTAAAAAGTGTGTATCGGTATCTGTATTGAGACTGACATACAGCTCAATGTGTTAAACTGGTGGTAGTCAATGTAGGCCGATTGTATGCTGAAATTTGGACACTCGCTGGTTCTCGGTTCAATCGAATAAATCACCATTATCCTTGTGTTTCGGCTGAAGTGTCGAAATTCAAGTTAATAGCGCATCGTCCTTTGGATGAGATTTAATCGGTTGGTTCCGTGTATAACAATTACGCGTTAAAGAATGCAGTACACTAGTCGGAAAAGTGAAGGGAATTGTATTCCGTTATACTTCCAATCATCACCAGAGGGACTCCACTGGAAATAAATCCACTTTGGATTTTCATGGGGTTTCCTCTTTGTCTCACATTATCGAATACAAATCAAATAATAAAAAAACACACACTGTTATTTTTATAGGCCTATTATTGTGAAATACGCGTACGCCGAACTTGACCCGAGATTATTTGTAACATTTTGTATTATCATTGTTGAATAATGAATTAATTTGTCCTAGAAAATCAAGGTCTGAACTGCTCTACAAGTCGGTAACAGGTAATTCCTCACGGAAATGATCAAGTTCATTCTTGTAAATATTTTGGTGGAGATTTAATCGGTCTACGCCACAATAAAAACCAAAATATTTCCCAAAGGACTAACCTTTTAGACATTATAAAATATTAAAATTATGTATTACATATTTACTAGAAACGATGCCGATTGACGTTTCCAGCCGAAGGCGATCCGGGCTGGTACGCAGCCACGATTATGGTTGAGGATTTAGACGGGGCCGGAAGACCCAAGAGCGCCATTCCGTTCCAGTTTCTACTCAATGTTACAGAACGTAAGTTTTCAATTTTCTATAATTCGTATATTGTGTCTTGAGTACATAAGGTGATCAAAAAGTCCAAGAGCGTCATTCCATTTAAATTTCTACTTAATTTCACCGTAATATTATTCTTTATTAGGTGTACATTCCCATTATACATACAAGTCTTATCACAATGAATAATTGGATTAGTTTCCACTTGATCACTTGGTTGTACAGCTATTCTTTATAAACATTTTTATGTGATAAACCAATGAGGTGGTTAATTCAAAATTACCCTATATTTCTTTGAAAATGTAGGTTAAAATTTATAAAACTCTCTAATGCGACTGTACAGGTAATGTTGAATTTCTCTACATTTTTCGAAAAAATCCCCATAATAAGTCTCTTTAAGTACGGTATATAAAAAGGACGACCGGAAAAGCTATGAGCGAAATAAAGAATTAATATACTATATAGAAAATTTTAAACTAATGTCTATAATGTTATATAAATTATGGTAAATAATAATAAAAAGACAAGATAGCTATATAAAAAAAATCATGACTCATTCACTCTTTCGTTATTAATTAGGTTTCACGATATAAATCGTAAGCAATATAGATTTCATGACATTTTTGAAAAACAGCCAAAATTTTACAAAACAATGAAACAACAAAATTGCTATAGGCCTATTGTAGAAAACCAAATTTACTATAACAGCAACTACGTTTTAAATTTAACTGCGTGCATTTTTAAAATATTTAAGTTCAATAAAGCGATCTAATATATTTCAGGATGTTATAAAATTTAAGCCACCGAAAGGGAAAAAATTAAGGCCACCGAAAGGGAAAAATGATTTCTAGAGAGGGAAAACCCATGAAGAAAACGTTTACAAGATGCTATTGCAAACATAGTCCTGGTCATTTACCAAGAGGTAGAAGTTTATTCAAATGGGATCTTAAGGGAAGATTGAAAATATTGAGAAGATTGACTGATGATGTGGAACTGGACAATCGCCGAGGTGAAGACAAAGACACAAAACTACAATGAATGGATAGGACATTCTAATAAAGTTTTAAGTTCATTAACAAAGATTATTAAGGAAAGATTAAAAGTAAAAGGAAGGGAGGTAGATGAGAGACTGAATTTATCGAGGATGTTGAATGGACAGATAATGAGGGGAAGGAAAAGACACACGACAAAAACAAATGAATAGGCCATACTCCTCGAGGTACACGCTTATTAAAATAGATTCTTAAGGGAAGAATGAAAAAACAAAGCGATGGACCAAAAACGTATGAAGGGAATTATTGAATGTGGAATTGGGTAGATGCTGAGGTAAGAAAAATACACAAGGCTAAAAGAAAAAAAATCATGCCAATCTAAGATGTAGGAGTTTATTAAAAGAGAATCCTGAGCGAAGATTGAAAGGAACGATAATGGAGGTAGAAGAAGGAATGTAATTATCGAAGATATGGAATTGGACAGATTCAGATGTAATGAAAAGATAAAATACTGAAAATGGATAGGTTATACTACTAGAGGTAGCAGTTTACTGAAATAAATTATTGCTGAAAGAATGAAAGAGAATGTGGCGGAAGAGTATTGGAATTACTGGAGATGTGGAATTAGGCAAATGAAAAGGTACAAGACGGAAACAAATGGATGGGTCATACTACAAGATGTGGAAGTTTATTAAAAGACGTTCTCAAAGGAAAATTTAAAGGAAAGAGAAATGAGATAGAAGATGGAATGAAATTATCCAGTATATGAAATTGGGCAGTTAATGTTAAGAAAACGACCGAAACAACTGGATAAATCATACTACTAAGATGTATAAATGGGTGAATTGAGGAAAGTAACAAGAGGTAGAAGAAGGAATATGTTCATCACGGATATGAAATTGGACGGATATGCTGGGAAACTAAACATCTGCCTCATAGACTTATGAAGCAGAAGTTGATTGAAAATGCACGGCTGTATTAAACATTTAATTTTTGTTTTTCTGTATTGTAATTTGGATATAAAACATACTGAAGACCAATTTAGTTATAACTTCAATGAATATCAATTCCTATATACAAATATTACAAATAAATAAAAGACAAAAACTACAAAATATAAATGTGAATGGATTTATTATTTTTATAGTAATTAAATTTTTACTTGTTCATTATCTTTAGCGGGTAGCTGTGTTGGGCCGAAACTTGATGGTCCCAGCTGTGATATCATTAGAGTCGGCGAGAGGTGGACGGGAACTATCGTTGCTAAAATCGATCCTAAATCATCTGCTGATAAGTAAATAATTTCTTTACTTTGATTTTAAGAATTTTCAAACATTGTCTTTTAAATTAATTAAATTAATTTAAATTGTACAGTATACTGTAGGTACTAAGGCTAAGATTCTAAATTATGAGGACAAATCATGATGTTAAATATGTAAAATATTGGTGTCAATTTTAAGGGAGCCTAATCCTTTTAAGCCATCCCCTCTCAACCATGCCCTTGTTAATTGGTATTATTAGAACCTTTGTGTTTCTAAATACAGTAAACTATAACAATTTCAGACGGACACATTGATAACTTTTTACATATCTGAATTATTTTATTAAACAATAATAACATAATTAAATAGTAAACTTAGTATAGTAAATATTCCGTTAGAAAGAGAAACTCGCAATACACCGGAAATAATCGATGCTTAACCGATGCCAGGGAGTATACTGTATTTGCAGAGATTTCCAGTTGGCAGTGATGGTTCTAGATAGTCTAACCATTATATAGTTTTGATTTTGGCTTAGTGTATCCAGTTTTCTTATTACATCTCGTATTTGACACCACGAATAGACACACCCCGAAAGTCAAGCGTAGAAAGGGGCGGATTGAAGGGTGGCCGGGCCGGCCCTTCCCCCTTCTTTCGTAAAGTAAAATATATCAATATTATTAACAATGTCTATAAAACAAATTTTACCCCCCCCCCCCTTTCCGAAATTCTGCATCCGCTCCTGGTAGAGGCAAACTATGGACCCTCCTATTTGTTAATAAATGTACGCGCGCGTTTTTTCACGCGCCTTTCTGTACGCGCATATCAGTTTGTGCCTTCTGGTGATGTCACTGACAATTTTTCGACTGTTTACGACCCTTGTACCCGTGCTTCATAAATCCACTTATTATTGTTACACATAGGTTGTGACTTTGCAAAATATTAGAAAATTAGACAATAATAGGCTACAAATGATTAGGTGACACTTGTAGAAATATTTTAATACGGTGTAGCATTGAAATGTCTAAAAGGATCTTTACCATTTTTACCAATTACCTGACATGTCAAAACCATAACGAATACGTTTTGTTATTTCTTACAGTGTTATTGGAATTCCCATGAGTCCACCGGATGGTATGACTAAGCGGTTTGTACGACCACCACCAGACAAGAAAGTCGTTGCTCAACTAACGTACTCATCAAACAGACCAAAAATAGTGTCGTATTGTTACTCGGGTCTCGATAACAATTGGTAAGAGAATAATAACTCAATGAATAAATAAAATAAATAATTTTAACGTTTATAACGCGCCTGTTAAAGTCACTACCGTAACTTGCCACCGGCGCTGCGGACATGATGTTCACGCATTCAATGACATACTCCTTCCCTCAGGGTCACGTCATGTCCTGCTGCCCGATACAGGCGCTAAATTCTGCTGTCCACGGCAATAAAACGAAACAAACAGAAAGAAAAGGAAAAGGAGACTGACAGATAGATACTAAAACATAAAAATTAAACAATCAACGAAACAACTACCTTCGAATGATCTTTTTTGTTTAATCAAGTCATATTTAGGTTGGGTCTTTGATCTCAAAAACTGTCATAGAGAAGGCGCGATCGATGTCGGACTGTCCATCTTTCATTTTCCATTAGTGTTTAGGCTATGTTTGTCGATGTTGTTTCTTGGAACCTCCAATTTCTCTACACTAGCTAAAGAGAGAAATGTAAATAAAGCGATTTCAAAGCTTATGTTTCGAACACTTAACTTCTCAATTTTAAATCTACAAGATTACCAATGTCTAACTATTTAATAATACTTTGTTATTTTTTAATACAATAGGATTCAAAGTGATCCAGTATGTGGAAGAATCATCGTATCCAGTAAGTATTGCTCCATCACCCTTAATATTTACTTCAGGATATAGCACTTCACAAAAGGAGATACTCATTTTCCAGAGTCTTCCATTTTGATAACCTGAACAAGTTTCATTTGTTTCAATCACGTCAACTTATTACTGTATTTATTTTAGGATCTAACACCCCACTTCGGGATCGACACCATCATTCAAATCGTTATTTAATCCTTCCCTTTTGCTTGTCCATTGGTCAACGTTACCAACTTAATATTTACTTCAGAATCTAGAAGTCTACAGCAGGACTTCATCCTCAAACGTCTTCCATTCATTCCTCCCTTTAACTAGAATAATTATCAATTATACCAACTTTCTATTTACTTCATGATCTAGAAGTATACTGCAGGGCACCATCATCTATGGTCTTCCACTTATTCTTCCCTTTTGCTATCCTCATTGTTCAATTATACCAACTTCTTATTTACTTCAGGATCTAGCAGTCTACTACACGACACCATCCTCCAAAGTCTCCCATTCATTCTTCTTTTTTGCTAATCTCAATTGTATCAACTTCCAATTTACTTCATAGTGGATCTAACAGTTCACTGCAGGACACCACACTTAAAAGTCTTCCATTCAATCTTCGATTTTGCTCATTGTTCAATTATACCAACATACTATTTACTTCATGATCTATCAGTCTACTGCAGGTCACCATCCTCAAAAGTCGTCCTTACATTTTCTCTTTAGCTAGCCTCATTGTTTAGTTATACCAACTATTTACTTTAGGATCTATCAGTCCACTGCAGGACACCATCCTCCAAACCCTTCTATGCATTCATCTCTTTGCTAATTCCATAACATCAATTTACTATTTACTTCGGGATCTGCAGTTTACCATTCTTCAAAACAGTCAATTCGTCCCTGTATTTTGCTACTCCTATTAAGTCAGCATGGGACTATCATCCAAAATCTTTCATTTATTTCTCTCCTTTGCTAGTCTCATTGTTGCATCGTATCAACTTACTATTTCTTTCTTTCAGAATCTAGCCGTCCATCCTCAAACGCCTTTAATTCATATTAGCATCTTTGTCGCATCACGCCAGCTCACAATCAGTCCGCTGCATGTCCTATCCATCTACCAAAGTCTTTCTTTCTTCCTCTCTTTTTTCTAGCCTCATTTTTCAATCACACCAACGTTTTATTTATTTTCATTGTTGGACATATCCACCGAATTTTTTTCCATTATTCCTATCTTTTCTATCATCAACCAGTTTGTATCGCACTTCCTCAGATCCTGACTGTCTCATTTTCGGGTTTGGTCCTCTTTCAGTTTCCTGGCTGCCTCACCTGTAAATACATGTTTTCTTAGAATTTCTCCATGTGCCATCTTTCTTTCAGGATCTACCCGTCCACTATCCTCAAACAGTATCCAATTCATATTAGCCTCTTTGTCGCATCACGCCAGCTTACAATCAGTCCGCTGCATGCCCTATCCATCTACCAAAGTCTTTCCTTTCTTCCTCTCTTTTTCTAGCCTCATTTTTCAATCACACCAACGTTATATTTACTTCCATTGTGGGATATATCTACCGCAAGGTTTTCCATTTATTCCTCTCTTTTGCTATCATCAACCACTTCGTATCGCACTTCCTCAGATCCTTACTGTCTCATTTCGGGGTTGTTCCTCCTTCCCTTCACTGGCTGCCTCACCTGTAAATACATGTTTTCTTAAAATTTTACCATATGTCTTCCTCATCTCTCTTTTCAACTATTGTATCGGTCACTGGCTCTTGTTTCTTTCTTTTTAACCATATCAACACGCACAGTGTATTTTGGTAATAATACATATCAAATCCTTATTGTGATAATTCTAAATGATGACAACCATTTCAATATCTAGATAAACTACCTAAGGCTACCGAGGACGTATCGCCAGCAAGGATACTTCCACTACAGTCAATCCCAGGACCTGGAACTCAATTTGGAAGAAACCCTCCTGCAGTGTGGAAAGTTAAGTTCGACAAACCAGTAAGTCTGATATATTGCATTACGCTTTGTATTTTATATCTTTCTGAAACACCATTCAAATTTGTATCTTACACTTACCTCATATTTTAAAATAGATCGAACGTCCTGAGCACGCAGCATACATCAAAATTGTTGAAATTGGACCAAGGGGCCAGAAAACAATCGCTAAATATGATGTGAAAAACGAAAACCAGGTTACATTGGCAGGAGATACTGCTCGATTTAGACCACCAATACATAAGTTAAGAGATGGCGTCATGTATTCCTTACAAGTGGAAGCAGGTACAGGACTGGTTTACTTCAAAGACCCATGCGGCAACGCCCCTGCTGCAAAACCAAATGATGAATCTATGTGGGTGTTTGGAACACAAGCATGCACTCCGGCTGCTCCACCTAAAGTGGTGAAAACTCGTTCATTTCCAAGACCTGATATCAAGCTCGATGGTGAAGATACATGGACCATCAAATTCAACAAAGAAGTGAGTATATCATAATTAATGTTTTTTATAATTATTTCACTTCATTTAACACATGTTACGACATTCCTACTAGCAATTTAGATCCAAATAATAAACATTAACAGATAAACAATGATGGCTCGTGTGCAAATTTTTTTGGAGACGCGTAGGGAGATACATTGTGTACTGATCTACTCAGTCTATGCGGTGTACAGACGAAAGTTAGAGCCAATTGCAGCAAGGACACGAAGCTCATCTTCGAACATGCTCTACTTAGTCCACATTATTTCTTGTAAAGCGATAATCGCTGCTTAATTATTATTCGGTAAAAAAACCCCCATAAATTTAACACATGGTCCTGCAGGCTATTAACCAATTCAACCCCACTAATAAGCCTAAAAATGATAATAACAAGAAAAAGATACCTTTTGGAACAAAACTGTATACTGGAATAAAATCCACAGTGTACAGTGTTTCTGTCTCCTCTCAAGACTATGATTCACCACGACGATGACGGTGCCCTCCAGCGGTGAGATTGAAAACTGTACCGCCGATCCCCTATTGAGAGGGGTCGCGGGAATAAAGAGCAGGGAGTTCTAGTCCAGGGTCTTTGTTCAGATTTGGATGAAGGTATCAAGCCTAAAAATATTGGCAATAGGTATTATGTAAAAAGATCATAATTAATTATCTGATGCTCTTGTATAGATTGAGCGGCCAACTTCACCAGCATACATCTCAGTTGTGGAACTAAACAGAAATGGGGAGACAGTAGTTGCTAGATTTGACGCTAGGGATAGATACCAAGTTGTGTTCCCCAGCAATGATGAAACAGTAATTAGGATTCGAGCTCCTCTACGAGAAATCGAAGATGGTAAAGTATATGAACTGAGGGTGGACAGTGGTGTAGCCGTTAGTTACAATCCTAATACATGTCGAAATGAAGCATCAAGAAAAGGAAATGCTAGAGCAGCATGGACATTCAAAACACGTAAGTAACTTGGTATATTATTATGTCTATGTAAATATTCCTCAGATTAAAATATAATAATAAGTTACTTTTAGTAAACAATTTTCACTAAAAGTCAGTATCGATATTTTGATTAAAATAGTATAAAGTAAAGTTGTTTTCAATACTATGTGCATCATGCTTTTTATTATGTATTTTATCAGGCGCAGATCCAAGGGGGGGGGGCGGAACGGACCCGGGCCCCTTTTGAAGCAAAACAATATGTTTTTTGCACAATTTTGGGCGCTAAAGGTGCACCAAAGAGCCTATTGTTATCATTTTCCTGTTAAAACCTCATGCCTAGGCTTGTCCAACTTGGCATCGGGCCCCTTCTTTTTAGCGCCACTGGATCCGCCCCTGTTTCATCTTTATAAATAAATCAAATCAAACTTTCAGTTTTGTCTGCTCGGGCAAATTGGTTAAATGGATCACCATTTTTTCCTCTTCTGAACATTCTTTTGTAGTCTAAAATACCTCTTTCATCGTTTTTCTTTCTCTACAACATTTACGGTGACTACACAGATCGAAATTTCTTCACTTCTTAGCTTGTTTTTTTATTTTTTACCCATTTCTTCATTGGTCCTTTTCTGCCACCTTACAGTGACCCTAATGGACATTTTTTTTTCGAATTCTATGAATTTAAAATAAGGATACCAAGAACATCTTAATATATCTTAGGCCACATAAATCGTTAATTGGGATGTGATGTCTGAAGTATTGTGAAATTGTATTTTAACAGAAGCCCCAGCGATACCATATGTAGATTGTGAAGATTACAAGATGACGTTTTATGTACCACTCCGATTGGCAAAGGGTATTGGTGCCAGATATCTCCACCTACACGATCCTAACTGTATAGCTACAAAGATCAACAGTACACACATCGCTGTCATGACGTATTACGACGAATGTGGAACAGTAGAAAAGGTAAGCCTGTTTAAACTTGGTTCATATCGCCAGTGTCAGCAAACGAGTTGCGCTGTAGCTTGGTCATTAACATGCTTACATTCCAAGCCCGAGGTTCTGAGTTCAAACCTGGCTGTGCACACAACGTAACAACATCGCTCCCTAAGCCTCATAATGAGACTTGGTTTAGAACGCTTAAAATAGATCTCATCCGGTAAGTGGCGAGAAAACTAGCCGCCATTTTGAATTCAAAATTTAGACAAAACAAAAAGATTGTTCTACGTGGTTCATCCTGAGTTATGGAACAATTTACATGGTGGCCATTTTGAAATTAAAAAACGGAAGGTTTCCACTTACGAGATGTACCAAATGCATTGATTGTACGAAGAACAAACGGGTCTTTGAATTAGTGTCCGTTATAGGAGGTGTCCGCTTACGAGTGGTGTCCGTAGAGGGAGGTTTAACTGTACCCCAACGTTTGTATATCGAGGTTCAGGTGACCTAATGATTGTCAAAATTCGATTGTGTTTATCTTGTGGTATAGTGTATGGAAACTAAATTAACTTCAGTGCGTACTGTTATAATAGATAATATTTTAATACTATATAATATCTTTTTTCTTATAATAGACAATTTCTGCTGATGTTACACGATATGCTAATACACTTCGAAGCGACTCAGAAATACTTGTGAGGGGTTCACCGGCTAATCGCCGTCGACAAAGCGTGGAGTTGCGATACATGTGTGAAGTAACTGGTATCCCGTTCCCGTTCAACCCAAATAAAGGTCTGCAATCAGACAGATACAGAAACAATGGTAATATGAACACATATCTGGAGATGTACCCAACTGCTCGTTTCTTAACCCCTTACGCGGCTCCGCCAAACGTTACAATTGACCAGACGTTATATTTTGCTGGTACTGCGTACGATACCAAAAAGGTGATCGAGATCGATAGCTGTCGGGCTACTAGTAGAGACAAAAACTGTATCAAAGTCGACATTCCTTACGTCATGATCTTAGATGGGTAAATATGGATTCTCAGTTATGACGTATGACGAACAATTGTTTTTAACGGTTAAACGTACGTCATAGCGCGTGCGGCTGACACTATTTCAAATTATGATTCTGTTTACGAGGTTTACTGTCAATTAGAATAAATTTACAGAGTACCATAGATTATATTTGATGATGATGATGATGATGATATTGTTGATGATGATGTTATTGTTGTTGTTGATGATGATGATGATGATGATAATGATGATGATGATGCCAATGTTGATCTGACGAAGAAGAAGAAGAAGAAGATGATGATGATGATGATGATGATGATGATGATGACGACGATGACAATTAACGTTATGATCATGGTGATGGCAATGATTTTACTATTAGGAGTAAGCTAGGTAGGGGTCGTTTCCAATAAGTTCCATTTAACGTTGTTTCTATAGTCCCTACGTACAGTGGCATATCCGGGTGGGGGGGGGGGTGCTCAGGGTGCTCGAGCACCCCCCTTCAGGGGTGGTA
>JAOTQE010056313.1:0-19740 GCA_025631205.1 Nesometra sesokonis
GGCGTAGAAAGTCATAGGAATGTGTTAACATCTGGTCCACAGCGCCTTGAGACTACGGTGTAAGGCGCTATATAAATGTAATTACATTACATCTCTGTGATTTTTGTTTTCGGATTGTCCTGAGAACAAAGTGCTTTATCCACATATTGAATATTTTCTTTTAAGAAAACAGTGTTCATCCACTGCCCGATTTCCTTTTTAGATAATCTGTCTTTTTCCATATTTTAACGGGAACTTTTATTCCAGTTTCCCTGGGAATTCTGTCACAATTTTGTCAATTTTTTGACACTAGAATCAGACAATTGCTTCCAGACACTTTATTGACGAGTGTAAAAGTGGTAAGTGCATACTCTACTCATGGTAACTGTCAGGTGATGTTTGTCACCGGAATGTTAGTTTTGAGTTGAGAGGTTTTACTTTAACCCTGTGTAACCCTGTGACTACTTAGGCTATGGTTTTAAAAATTGGTCGGAATAAACACCATCCATTTGCATGAATAAAGATTGAAAGAGTTAAACCTGATAATGGAGCAATGTAGCACTAAAGCAAGACCCATTTGTATGCCCATCTGATTTGTCTTTTTTACAAACAAGACAAACATGCGTCCTTTTCCGACTAAGCGACTAACAGCGACTAAATGACCCAATTACTAATACATGACATCAACAGATTGCTAAGAAAATGCCTGCAATTTCCATTTAAATTGGATAACTTGAAGAAATAGCATAATAAACGTATAATGGACTGATCAGCCCAACCGACCGACGAAACAATTTACTAAACAATGGAATGATCAACATTTATTACTACGAGACAGCCCTCTGAATGAAACATTATTCACTATTAGAACTTAGAAGAAATTGGATTTTAAACGGATCGACCATCCGACACACCGACATAGTGAGGAGGCTTCTGGGGATAAATATAAAAACAACGATTTATTACCCTTTAACTTTGCAAATTGAAAATAAATTAATTAGTTCAGGTAGAGAGATAGGAGGAATATTAAGTGACGTTATATTCATTGACAGCAGTATTTCCCATTTGAGTTTTCGTGCTGTATAGATAATTATAGTGTTATTGCAGAACTGCCTCTTAATGTGATCTTCGTCTTTGCAAGATGATTTATATAAGCTGTAACTTTATGAATTGAAACTAAATTGGATAAATCAGATCGAGTGTCACGTCGATCAATTTCCTGACATTAATTTTACGAAATTTGCTGTATAACGTCCGATTCCCTTCATTATATACTCTGATTGTCCAAATGATTATTCCATTATTGTTATTATGAGCTTCGTGTAATTCACAAAGACAATGCCCTATTCTTGATAGAATTATTGTGCTGCTTGTTGCTGAAGTCAATTTCGGTTAACGATATCTTAGTGGCGTATTTAATTTTTTTTTAATTATTTCATTGTCAAGTTACTGTTTTGCTTACGTACGCCATAATACATTAATGAAAGACAGCAACTGATTCTAAATTGTTTGTATTATTTTAATAATAACTCGAAGGCTCTGTACCTTACAAAAAGGCCATCGTCGTCCAACGAGGCACAAACTATTATTTGCGCGTACATATGGGGAGTGAACAGACACAGAACGCGTGCTTGCAGTGAGTAACCAATAGTATGGAACGCAGTTGTGTATCTACGCGCGTATTTCTTTACGCGCGCATGTTTTACGCGCGCGAAAGAGTTTGTGTCTCTGTGGTGTCACTTGGCGGTTGTGCTGCTTATTTTTAGAATTTAGAGGATTCTCCAAAAAGATTAATTTACGTCATACGACTAATTGTTCTGTTTGTTGAAGAAATTACAATCGTTGATACCATACTTTAAGATGTATTTTGTTCTTTTGTGCCTGATTATTTCATTGTGACCCTAAAAAAGACAACATGTTATTTTAAGTAAACTTCTTGCTTACTAATTGGGCTGCTTTTTATTATAGATAATTTGAATGTACCAACTTTCCTCAACGATATGTTGTGCTTTGATTATTCTATTGTTGTTTTACATACGTAAATGTTACAAAAACAATGGTTATTTTCGATAGATAAACTTCCTGACACTAATGCTACGTGTTGTAGGTGTTAATTTTAGAGTACACTTAAATGAATATTACATAATTGTATTATAAGGAGGTAAATATCTAAATGGATGTAACCTTTGACGTTATTTCCGGTAGATCAACGTCTAAATTAATGGTTTAACTTAGGCCCAATAGTATGTGTAAAGTTAGCTTCATTTCCACATTGTTAACAGTGGCCTAAGAACTTTAATATCAAAAGGCATATTAAGTCTATTTTTTGTAAGTCTCAATTTCCCGTTGTTGTCGATTTAGCAAAAGTTTGCTGGCTGGTACATGGGGTCTTTTGAAGTAGCAGCTAACTTAATTCTTCTTGTTGCAATTTTGTCGTTCACTCTTGATAGTTTCCATGCAGTTCATTGTTATTTATACGTTAATGTGGTCTCAGGGTCTATCATTCATTGCTGTACAGCAGGACAGATCACACGGTCGACAGAAAGAAGCCGATATTTATGTGTTAATACAATTTAAAGTTTAAAAATAATAAAATAGGTAATTAAGCCATCTTAGCGACCGACAGACTGACCGATTAACAATGGGTGAACAGATATTACTAAGAAACTACGACCTGGGCGGATTGTTATAAAAGCGGTCTTTAGCCAGTCTTAACGTTAAGACCGTCTATAAGCCTACTAGTATGAATGGTTTTAAATCACTTACAATAGGGCGTCAGCATTATTTGACCTTGAATTGTCTTTTTAAAACAAATTGTTATAAGTACACCATATTATGAAATTGAAACTAGTATAACACTTTCGTGAAAAATCAAACGTGATGGGGCTCAAATATTACCTAAATAGTGCCCTAAATTATTATTACTATGGAGTATTTGTTCTAGATTCAATACATGCAGTGCGGTCTTAGTTTTATAGCAACTTGGGTAACCGTCTATGTGTTAAAGCCGACTTTACTCTGTAAGTTAAGACCGCCAGTTAAGACAGTTTTATTGCAATCCTCCCCTGCTAATTCCATACCAATTAGTGTAGTATTAGAATATTAAATTGAAGATAGGCCTATAGCATATGAAACCTAATGGTAACAGACCACGAAAAGGACCGACAGATCAGCCGAATTACCAACAACCTATGGGATAGGCTTGCTTCATCAGTACTACTATGAATACGTCTTGTATAGATCATGAACGTAATTGTCCAGACCCATAACGCTAGATTCTTTACAGGATCGTTCTTGAGCGAACATCGGGTACAAACTCACTTGCACAAGCTAATGTTAAGACAATTGATTATTATAACTTGAACTTGAGCCGACCAATTGATAAAGTAAATTATAGAGATGCTTGGGCACAAAAGTACAGTCTCATTCTTCTTCTTAAGTGCCATGCCATGCGTGATGCAAGCTTTGGCTGTCAAGACTTTCCAATACTGGCAATATCTTTATTTATATGTTTATAATTTTGATAGTAGAATCGTTTTTACATAATATTTCAATACAGTATAAATACTTTAGTCTTTGTCTTCTTATTGCACATTTCATGTCAACTTTTTCACATTAAAATGCATAAATTGTGTGTTTACTTTGGGCGAAAAAGTAAAATCTCATTAAGATATTTAAATTGTATTTGCATTTTGTTTTGACTTATAAGGACAATCTTATTAAATATTTAAGCATTGTTTGTTTATTTTATTTAAATTATTATTTAACAAAATATATTACACTTACCATAATGGATATTGCGACAACGATTGTTTAAAGCAAGTGAAATTTGACAAATACTAGTCGTAATAAGCAATAAATTGATGACACTATCTGTTTATTGAAGCATGGACAATATATGAGGCTCCCTATAGATATTGATAAATTCCCATAGTAGACCGAAAGATGGGTGTTTAAAATTGTATATTGAAACACAATCTTTAAATCGCCGACAATGCAATCGAAAATACACAATCAAAAGATCTCGGAAAATCTCAAGAACTCTGCAAAAACTACACTTTCCTGTTTGAAACCTTACATACAAAGTACCGTACATAAGATGCATACATTATGTAGGCCTACTTATAATTCAACAAGCACTCGTGTCTGATGAGATCCGGCTCTGTGCCATCATTTTAAACATTTTTTTTTCAATTCGTTATTTTCGAAAAATCAGCTTTTTCGTCGACATTTTTGTATTAAAGTATAATATTATTACATACTTTTTTAAACAAGCTTCCGATTGTTCGCTATTTCTTCTAAAACTTTGTTATATTGTCGAAATATTTCGAGTATCACAACTTACTTAGGTAATTAATTAATCAGACAGGTATGTGTCTATAGAGTGGTCATCTCAATCCGGCACCTACGACGTGACTCATTATGTGATGAGTGAGACCGCACATATCGAGTGTCCCAAAAAACGCCTCTAAATTCAAACCACTCTTACTCCCACTTACGATAAATTAGCTTCTTGAAAATATGCACACATATACAGTTGGACATTTCCAATAAATTGGCGAAGAATGAAGGTCATTGGTCGAACCGTCTTGTCACAGTGAAAATTTTAAAAATTCATGTCGGAAGTTAACGTACCGCAATGAAAATCTCACCAAATGCTTGATGTGTCCTTCAATCCTGGTCACAAACTGTGCAGTTTCTTTTTCCATAAAGAAATGCAGTGCCTAACCTCATCCAGAAAGTTTTCTCAGGCCATGGCTATTTTTCGTTCAGTTCGTGTAGATGTTTTTAGTTGAAACTCAGAATTGTGCCTTCGGTAAAGACCTCTGAAGTCAGGGAGACATTTTGGTACTGTGCCATAAGTGATACCTGCCATGTGGCGCATCATGTTTTGACTTCACATTTTATTTATTTTTTCACTGTGATAAATGTACCAATTGCAGAACATTGCCATTTTCAGCCTTTAAAGACAAATATTTGATAAACATATTGCCAAATTTTCAGTACCTTTAGAAACACCAGAATTTGTGAAGTTTAAAACAAGTGACATTTTTTGGCCACCCGATATATGACATACATTATTATATGATTAGTTTTGTTTTCTTTAAACATGCGACGACTGCGAAAATATTAAATTACATATCGTTTGTCTTATGAAAATATTTAACAAGAACATACTCAATTTAATTGCGTATAGTTACCGATATGTTTTGTTTCTAAAACGGAATTTGTTGCAAATGTAATACTATCTGTCAATAAGTGTTACTACATTCTTCAGTTATATTTCAATTTCACCGACGCTGCCCTTAAAAATTAATTATATCAAACACAAAACGCACATTTAATCATAGTTGAATTGCACAAATACGATTGAGAAATGTCTTATACAAAATTTCTGTTACTTGATAATGGAAAGAGAAGTTTGCTTTCAATGTTGCGTTAATTATTATGCACAGAATGAAACGTATATCAATAAGATTTAATTGTGTTCTTTGGGTGATAAATATAGATTTATGGGTCCCCTGAAAATCAGTAAAACAACGGCGGAAGTTGCAGCCTTACAGCATTCGACTGTTCAACACAATAAATTACATACATACATGCATACATACATACTAACCTAAAGTGGTATTTTTAGTACGATATCTTGGGACAACTATTCACATTTAAATTAGCTTCGGTTTCTCTATTCTTCTATATTTTTAATTAAATAAGAAAGATAATAAAATTTACCACAAGGATCGTATAGAAGTCGTTGACTTTGGTACCACACACTGAGTTTCAATAAGTACTATGTACTACTGTTAATTAATAACTAATTACTATTGATTATTATAATTATTAATTATGAATATCATATTAAAATAACATGCTTTGTATATGTTTTCCTACAGAATAAAATACTCTCAATCAGATCATCCACCTTGGAACATGGATCAGTACGGAGATATCTGCCACATACAATTCAATGCCACTGAAGAAGACGCTGAAACCTTGCAATACTCAACAGGCGACAAATTTAACATCACTTTTATATTGCCATTATTTCTCTTCGTTGGTTTAACTGGTAATGGCACATTCCTATTCGTCACTTTAAAAGTTCCAAACATGCAAACGGCGACTAACGGGTATTTAGTGAACCTCGCCATTGCTGATATCTTATTTCTGACTGTTGCTGTCACTGAAAAAGTTGTTCGTTTAATCACATCACCAATTGAACGGGATCAGACTGTACTTGGTTTAGGTGGCTGTGCTTCTGTGGAAGCGGCGATAAGCATGTCGTATTTTGCATCGTTGTTCTTTATAACGCTAGTGACAATGGAACGCTATTTTGCTGTATGTACACCTCACGCGCGACAAGATACAAAACAGAGGTCCGTAGTAAAAATAATACTTGCTTGGATAATTGCTGGTATATTAGCTTGCACCTTGTTAGGATCTATGTTAGAAAAGACTGTAATCTGTATACAGTGGCCAGAGAAGTATTCCACTTTCCCGCCATATATATCTAAGTGCGATGCTTTAAAACCATGGATGTCTATCTATGGTAATTTTCTACAGGGCTTTCTCTTCATTATACTTTTTTTAATTAATACAATAATGTACTTCAGAATAGTGTACACACTTGGCGAACGACTGCAACTAAATCGAGAGGACTACGCATGTCTGAAAAGAGACAAGAATGTGCAATTGAGAAACCAAATTACTAGGACGGTAATAATTAACGGTTGTGCATTTTTCTTTTGCCTCGCTCCTTATGAATTTTCATCTATATTTTATGCGATATCTGAGATAAACCAAACAGAAATTTTAAATGGATTACAACGCAAGCGTTTAACGTTTGTAGTTCGTTGCCTGCTATACACAAACGCTATTGTCAATCCCATCATTTACGTATGTACGAGCCCTCGGTATCGCGAGGCCTTCATGACAACCGTTTTGGGTAGAAGAAGTCAAAGCGATGTAAACATGAACTCATCGATAACGCAACAAACCCAAGGAGGCAGCATGCGGGTAAAACGATCGCCAATTCCAACAACACAAGAGACGACTTGTTAAGTTCGACAGGCTTTCTGTATGCGATACATTGGTGTGGGATCAGACGTTGCGTAAACTTAACTTTTGAGTAAAACAGAGGGCGCTGTTACACAAATTTTCCAATAATTTAGATTAGCATTATGATACATCTAAAACAAAGGTTGCTATAATAGTGACAATAGAATAATATACATATTGTATAATAATCTTTTATTTAAGAACTAATTGAAATTAATACAATTTTACTATACAGTTTCTTTTGTGGATAAAGTAAAAACTAAAGATACCAATTGTGCGATATCTGGTAAAATATTTTGGAATCTTACATAATGTTTTCAGAAATTAAATGGTTTCTAATTATAGACAATTGGTTGGATGTATGTCTTCCTACACGCCCTTTAATAATATTAGTAATATGTGCTGTCTAGAGTTATTGCCTACAAAGGCGATAAGTGACATGCCCACTTCGTAAAGAGTGCTCTGCACGACGTATACTGAAGACAAGAGGTCATAAAAATCTTTAAAGTTTTCCTATCAAACCTCTGACAGTATATTTTGACTAATCAAATATAACAAAGTTGAATTTTACTTGAATTGTTGAATTTTTAAAGATGGCCGCCAAATCAACTGTAAAATATAAGCTAAGGAGTTGGCTGGACTTGCAATTTATGAATTAGAATCCACAGAATTTGTTTTGCACAGACAAACAATAACATGGTTTATGACATTACAAAAAAATCATGTAAAAATCTGGTGAAGTAAAAAGTTTCACTTCCGTTCAATTTATTAATAATAATTTGAATCACAGATATCCTGAAGAATTTGACACCAAAATGAAGTAGGCCACTACCAGTGGGTCCAAAGAGAATTTATAGCAAGAATAGCCGTAATTTGTTTTTTTTGGCGACCATTTTGAAAAAAAAGATAAAAATCAACAGTCGTCATTTCTTCCATCTTCAAAACATGTCCTATAATAGTGACCATCTATAACGACAAATTATTTCTGAGAGTGAAATTGTTTTACGAAATGTATAAAAACCTCCGTTCTCGGTTACTTAATATTCAAAATACACTTATAGTGTTTTTTATTACAAACATTTTAAATGTAAAAAAAAATGTTCAGACTTTTCATTTGGTGCTGACAATTGTAGTACCAAGATACCATAAATCGTAATGAAGCATCCTTACACACTTAATGTTACATTTATGTTAAATTATTTTTAAACTATGCCATCGTCAAACTAAACAGAAACCAATACAATCATTTACTACAATATGTATAATATATCCGAAAGGTCCACCAATCAACTTCAAGTAAGAAAGTATAATGCATACTCCAAGCAATAAGATATACGCCATCGTGACAGGTTTCACAGGAATGGCGTGTATCTCATTGCTTGGAGTATGCATTATACTTTCTTACATGTATAATATAAAATATTAGTTACGTAATAGGACATGTAATATCTGGATATTACATGTATTTATTTAGATATAGAAATCAATTTTAAATGTGTATATATTTAATAATTAATAAGTATTTATTTATTTTAACATCAAATATTGCAACTTTGTGATTTTAAGACAATTTGATATTGATAGTAAACAGTATGTATCGGTACCGTATTTATTGGAATAAATGCCCCGTTTTTAATTCAAATCACTGTTATTTCAGAGATTATAAGCCAATAAAATCAAAAAGTAAAACAACTTAAATATTTATTATGAAGGACTGAACCGCTTTTAATAAACAACCTTAAATCCTGAGAACTTTTCTGTTGGATTTTATCTACTATGATTACAAAAGCGGCAATATATTCCTTTTCAATATGCCGCGCGTGGTTTAATGACTTGACCTTAACCATTCACATGTGCAGTTGAAAAGGTGAAATGGCTGATTCAATTCAGTTTAAAAAATCACAACTTAAATATAACAACTGCGGAGGATTCGACCACTGTTTAACAACATTATTTAAAGTTCTCAGAACAGAGTTAAAAATTACCATTAGAAACCATTATTATAAAAACCAAATATTTTTCCATCACCAATTCTTTTTTATACCAAATTTCATTGTTTTCTCTTCTGCAGTGTGTCTACAATTTATTCTTCCAAATCAGTCAATATCACATTCATACTCAGGGAAAGTTAACTTTCAATCACACATTTTACATAGGCCGATGCCTTTTAATTCACTTCCCTCTGATATTTTGTTTTATTTTTTTAATTTCTTTTTTTGAATTTTAGTCTATATTACATTATTTTGTTAATGTCAGATTGCAATTCACTTGATCTTCTCAGCTACCGTATAATCCGACAGTTTTTAAACACATACATTAAAATTACATTTTGTTTTTATCATTCTTTTTAAGTCACTTTCTTCTTATTTAGCATTTTGTTGTTTTTAGTTTCTAATTGAGATTTTTAATTATCTTCTGAACCCTTATTTACATTATGTTGTGTACATAAAACATTATCTGATCTTTTGTTATCTATTTCGAAATTTTCAAACATGTGAATTGACATTACATTTTGTTTCAATTATTTTAGAATATTGGCGTTACTAACAGATTCACCATAAGTGTAGATGTTAACTTGCTGTCAGTTTATCAATCTAAAAACGACACTTTCAAAGTGAATTCCAATTTTCCCAATGGGTGTTTTGACTATATATTGAAAAAAACGTCACTTTTGTTAATTCAATTCGCTTTTACTAAAAAAACCCATCAAAACTGAAATATTATACGTTATGAGGATCAACCACTGTTTACAAGAACAGAGTTGAAGATCACAATTACCAACCATTATTGCAAAAACTAAATATTTCTCCATCATCAATTTATGTTATAATACCATATTTTATTGTTTTTTTTCTGCGGGGTTTGTACCACTTTATTCGTCAAAATCATTCGATATCATGCCCATACTCATGGAATGTTAACTCTCAAATATCACACATTTTACATAGGTCTATTTTTTTGTATTCACTTTCCTCTAATGTTTAGTGTTTTTTTAAGTTTCATTCCGTAATTTTAAATCTGTTTTACCTTATTTTGTGTAATTATAATCATCTTAAAAAAATCTAATTTACATTACGGTGTGTAGATAGAAAATTACCTAATCTTCTTTGTTGTATTTTGACATTTTTAAACAAGTGCATCGATATTACAGTTTGTTTCTATCATTTTTAGAATATTTGCATTACAAACTAATAAAGCACCATTACTGTAGATGCTAATGTAATTGTTGTCAGCACATCAATCTCAATTAAACGACTCTTTTAAATGAATTTGATTTTCCCTATGGGCGTTTTTTTTACTATATACATATTGAAATAATGCCGCGTTTGTTAATTAATCTAATACATATTTTTTTTTTTTTTTTTAATTTAAAAACTTAAATATTGTATTTTGGAAGGATTCAATCATTGTTTACAAAACAATATTTACGTGTTTCTGCTATCAACCATTACTGCAAAAACTAAATATTCTCCAACATCAAATTATTCTATACCAAATGTTATTGTTTTTTTTTCTTCTGCGGTGGATCTACCACCTCTAATTGTCCAAATCGGTCAATAAGATAATACGATAATCAGGAATAGTTAACTCTTGAAAATATCAAACTTTTCACATGCCTTTTTATTCAATTCTTAAAAACGTCTGCTGTCGTGCCTGGTCCGGGTCGCATCGTCTCTCCAGACACAAATAATATGGATGATACCGATAAATGTAATTTATTTAGAAATGACGAAGTAACTATACATATGGAGGCTAGCAATGCAGTCTGACTGCTTTTTAATATTACGACCAACTTTCTGATCCAAAACATAAATCATGACAATAGGTTAAAATAGTGTTTTAGACTACCCGAGAACTACAGTACGATACCGGTAGGCAAATTTAACTTGGGTGCCAACGCCCACCATAAAACTAAATCATGATGTTTTCCACTACATTTAAAGTTATTGGTGGAGAACAAGAGATGGAAGGTGGGTAATACAATTCCTAGTGTGTGTACGTTAGCGAGCGTCCCAAACCAGGGCATCCGAAAAAAAACCTGTTCATACTTTTTAATCTTCGTTACATTATGTCGTGTACATAGATATAAAATTGGAATTCAGTTAGTTATATTTTGACATTTTTAAACACATTTATTAACATTACACTACGTTTCTATCATTCTTTTTTGTTCCCTTTATTCTAATCTTAGTACTCTGTTGTGTTTTGTTTAGTTTCTTATAGTAACTTTTTAATTATCTTGTAAACTTACCTTATGTTTTGTACAACAAAATACAATTGAGCTGATATTTTTCACTTTATTTCGACATTTTTTTAAACAAGTGCATTAACATTACACATTGTGAAAATGACAGATCATTTTCAGAATATTTGACTTACAAACTCAGACATCACAAATAGTGTAATAATATATAAATAAACAAGATAAATATAAGAAAGGAAATAAGAAGAAAAAAACATTATTTTAGATTTTAATAAAATTGGTTTCATATAGACTATTATACGACTACAACAACAACAACAACAACAACAATAACAAATTCGCTGTTCTCTGATACTCAAATATCACACACTTTAAATGTACTTTGATTCATTTCCTTCGTATCTTTAGTGTTTTTGTAGTCATTGTGATTTTAAATTATTATTTTAAGCTCTTATTTACATTATGTTGTGTAAGCCTAATATAAAATAACAATTTAGGCCTATTCGATCTTCTTCGCTCTATATCAACATTTTTATTATACACGTACATTGACATTACATTTTGTTTCTATCGTTTTCAGAATATTTGAATTACGAACTCATACAGCACAAATAGTGTAAATTGTGTTAATATAATTAGTGACAGTTCTGTAATTGATCTCAATTAGTCTACTTTCAAACGCAGTTTTTGTTTTGGATATTGACAATGGGCGTTTGTGACTATGGAATATTGAAATAAATACCAAGTTGTTAATTCGATTCACTTTTTCAAATATTATACAACTAAAATACTACAATTGTTAAATCTTATCTTATTCGCTGTATTGTAATTTTTTTTAAACAAATGCATTGGTATTACATTTTGTTTCATCATTTTAGAATATTTTACTTACAAACTCAGACGGCACAAACAATGTAGATTGTGAATTAATATACTTTTGACAGTTCTTCAATTTATCTCAAAACGACTCTTTAAAATCCATTTGTTTTGATTTTGCCTCCGGAAGTATGTGACTGGAACATTAAAATAAATGGCGCTTTTATTTACTTTTATTTTACAATTACCATTTCCAACATTTCCTATCATTGGTGTATCTTATGATAAAAACTTGCAATAATAAAACAATAGATTTGATTTAAATAAATCATTAATAAGGATCGTTACTAGAAGATAATTTTGTCACGTAAGATCCTTAAATAACGTTAAAGAACGTTATATTTGGATTTACAGCTACACAATACAAAAATGAAACAGTAATAAAAGAAACAAGCAATACAAATAATACAAACACAACTTAAATATTGCAATTGGAAAAGATTTCAATCACTCTTTACAAACATCATTAGGCGTTCTAATAATAGTGTTGGAAACAAACAACCATTAGGCCAACTGCAAAAACTAAACATTTCTCCATAATCAATTTATTTTATTGTTTTCTCTTTCTCTATCACAATGTTCATCCAAAAAAGCCACTATGACATTTATATACTAAAATTACATATTTTACATCTCTTTTGATTCGCTTTCCTCTAATTTTTAGTAGCTTTTAAGTCTGTGCTGTTTAAATCATTTATATTAAGTTATGTACATAGAAGAAAATTGCAATTCCTTTGGTTTCCTCATCAATCAGTCGACAGTTTTAAACAACGCATTCAAATATGCTGTTTCTATTATTTTTCTTCGACTTTCAATAACAAAGAATACCAAGTGCACCAAGACTTTGTTAATATAATTTGTTTCCAGTTCTAGATAATACAATAATAATAAACGCCTCCTCAATTAAACGTTTTCTTCAACATTTGGATTTTTCTCAGGGTGTGTACTCATTCCCTGAAGCTGCTCTAAGTGACTGTGATATATATCAGTTTCTCGGTATCTTCACCATATAAATAAAGGAAGCACTTAAGAGTGTACATTTTGTTAATAATAAATTGTTACCAGACAGCGGTAATTGTTGCCTGGTGACTCAATAATAAATAAAGTATTGCTGTTTTTTTTCTAATGATACACGCTCATCGCGGATCGCGTGCAATCTACGATCCATCTCATACATATTCATATTTAATATTAAGTCACCAGGCAATAGGCACCGCCATCAGATATTTCTGCCTTAACTGTATGTGGAAAAAAGTGTGCTTCCAGCCTCTCAATTCGAATAAATACGGTAGTTTACAAAATTATACATGTGGGTGTATACGAAATTTTTTAAGAACAATGAAATCTAGTAATTTTTGTTATACAGTCGAATCTCCCGTAAGCAGACACCTTCCAGTCCGGGAAGAGTGTCCGGTGTCCGCCTACGAAAGTTTCGCTTGATGGCGGGCCAAAGGTTTTACAATCACGTATACGTGCACATGTGTGACACTTCTCGGCCTTACCCACATTTACAATTTATACTATCCGTTATGGGAGGTGTTCGCACAGAGAGGTTCAACTGTATTGTCTCGATTTATCTTTAAATTTCAGATAATTATAATTATGCGAGATGTTAAATAAATATTGTAGTAGGGTTTATAATATGATCTAAATGTGAGTTGTTAATACGGTTAGGTCAACACAACTTGACGCTAAGGCTGGAGATTATATAGGTATATAATCACACATCAATTCTAGTAATAGAGCCTACGTTCTCTCTTGACTTACCACAATATACGGGTATGGCTTAAAATCTTTTATACTGCCCAGCACAGCATATTGAAGCCGAGCACTCACTGCGCCGTGCGACGGTCGTACGACGGTGGCACGACTAAACCGTCGCTGTGTGTGTGTGTGTGTGTGTGTGTGTGTGTGTGGTTGTCAGACGCAATGACAGTCTTCTACTTGTCGGCCACCGACGGTTTTTTTTTTAGTTATTTCCCTGTTGAATCACAAAAAACCGCCGGCCGACGAGTAGAATACTGTACCGCGTCTATCAACCACATGCACACAGGAAGCGACGGTCGTGCGACCCTCATACAACCGTCGCACAAAGCATTGAGTGCTTTAAGATTGGGGTCGATTTTTTATTTTTTAATTTGTTTTTGCATTTTATTGTATATTCAATAACTACATCATTTGTATTTCATATTTAATTTTTAAGAAAATTTGGGCATTCCTTACAATTTTCGGAATGATTTTATGTATGCCTGAAAATTTTATGAATAATTTCATGAATTTATTATAAAAAAAACCCGAAAATTTGAATTTCTATTTTTAGAAGAAACAAAAATAACCTGAAAATTGGGGCTGGTCGAGCTTGTGCAACATAAGTTATTTCAAGTCAGATACAGTTAACAATTTTTTTCATTTACGGAAATCGTATCTTTAACTCCGTATGTATTATATTGATTAGTTCGCCATGTCTAAAGATTTAATTTCGGGCCTTTAGTATGTAAGACCTAGGCCTATTATAAAAAGGTAGCAAATTATTTTTGAAATTCTACGTTCGTGTGGAATTCCTCTTTTCAAAGTATTGGGAAAACAACATTCAACAATACATGGTCTTGGACAAGCAGGATTGTAAGATTGTTTTACTTTTCTTTCCTACGATTCTTGAAAATCTGATTTTAAAATAGCTTTATCATTTGTTTTCAAAACTTAAAAATATCAAAATATATAAACATTCTGTAGTAAATTAAAAAAAAATAATGAATAATATCAGTTCCAATAGGTGTTATAGGATTTTCAGGATAATTTGTTATTTAATATTTTTAAACGAGATCACAATAGCACAGAATATCATTAATGATCATAATTAAAAAACAATGACGAGTAAAACTCTACCAGCTAATGACCCCTTTCGTTTATAGTAGTTGCTTTTATTGAAGCTAAAACCAGGCTATCGAATTTTATTCGAAAAAATACTGTGATATACCCATATATGGTAATGATATGTCCATGTATGGTATTGATGTGTTGTCACCATGACCATATATAGGCATGTCAAAGTTTTTGTCAAAGAAAATTTAATAGTCTGAATTGTGCTTATACAAAAGTATGTCTCTATAAAATTTCAGAGTTATATTTTTGACAAAAACTACCATTGCTACTTACATTTCCACTACCACAACCACTATACCACTTCGACAATTAAGACCACTCCCACTATCTCCATCCCCACCACAACCACTACTACAACCACTACCACAACCGCAACCACTACCACAACTACAACAATTACCACCACTACTACTATTACTACTACTGCTACTACTACTACCACCACCACCACCACCACTACTACTACTACTACCACTATTACTACCACAGCCGCTACCTCAACTACCACTAACTGCACTATCTACAACCCATTACCACTAATATTAACACTACCACTACCAGCACTACTACAATCTCTACTACACTACTACTACTACTACTACTACCATTACCACTAACACTCACACTACTACCACAATCATCAATATCATTACCACTATAACTACAAAAACCACAACCACCACCACTACTACTTCTACCATTACTACTACCACAACTGCTAACACTCACACTACCACCACAATTATCAATATCACTATCACTTATAACTACCAAAACCAGAACCACCACCGCCACCACCACTACTACCTCTACCACTACTACTACCACAACCGCTAACACTCACACTACCACCACAAGTATCAAAATCACTAACACTATAACTACCAAAACCACAACCACCACCACTACTACTACTACTACTACTACCATTACCACTAACAGATACTACTACTACTACTCTACCACCGCCACAACCATTACCACTAACAGTCACACTACCACCGTCATTATCACTATCATTATACAACAACCAATATCACTATAATATCAATACCACAACCACTGCCACTATCACCACCATAATCAATATTACTACCACAACCACTATAACAGCCACTAACACTACCAAAACCACCACTACTAATAATATTACCACTAACACTCACACTATCACCACCATTATCACTATCACTATACAACAACCACTACCACTACTAATACCAGTACCATAAATACTGCCACTAACCATCACCATTATCAATACCACTACCACCACCATCAAAACAACCACTATCACTACCAAAACTACTACTACTACTACTACTTTACCACTGCCACAACCATTACCGCTAACAGTCACATTACCACCGTCATTATCACTATACAACAACCCTACCCCTGCTAATACCCGTACCAAAACCACTACCACTAACACTACAACCAATATTATCAATGTTACTACCACTACCATTACAACAACAACTGTAACTACTAAAACTACTACTACTACTACTACACTGCCACAACTATTACCACTAACACTCATGCTACCACCACCATTATCACCATCAATATACAACAACCACTACCGCTGCTAATACCACTAACACAACCATTACCACTCACACTACCATCACCATTATCAATGTTGCTACCACTACCATTACAACAACCACTATCACTACCAAAACTACTACTACCATTACCCACTAATATTAACACTACCACTACCAGGACTACCACCACCATTATCAATGTTGCTACCACTACCATTACAACAACCACTATCACTCCTAAAACTACTACTACTACTACCACTGCCACAACTATTACCACTAACACTCATGCTACCACCGCCTTTACCTCTATCACTATACAGCAGCCACTACTGCTGCTAATACCACTAACAACCATTGCCACTAACACTACCATCACCATTATCAATTGTGCTACCTCTACCATTACAACAACCACTATCACTACCAAAACTTCTAATACTACCATTACCACTAATATTAACACTACCACTACCAGGACTTCGACAATCTCTACTACACTACTACCACAACCATTACCACTAACACTAACACTACCACCAACATTATCACTATCACTACCACTATTGCAACCAAAACTACTACCACTATTACAACCGCTACAACAACCACTGCCACTAACAATAACACTACAACAAGCACTACCAGAACCACTACCACTACCAAATAATTACTACCACCACTGCCACTATTAAATAGCGCTTTATAAATGCCGCATTGTTGTTGCCACTACTACTATCATAACCGTTATCATTAACAATACCACTATCGCCACCACTACCACAACCACTACAGCAACCATTACCAATGTCACTACCACAATCGCTATCACTACCACTACCCCAATTACTACGAATATTACTACCACTACCGCCAACACTACTGCCACTACCACGGTTATTACCATTAACACTACCACTATCACCATCACTACCACAACACTACCATTACAACAACTACTACTACCAGTACTACCATTATCACTATCTCTACCACAACCTTTACCACTACCACTACCACAACCCACTGCAAATTCCACAATCACTACCACTAACACGACCACTACTACCACTGACACCAACACAGCCACTATCACTAATATTGTAACTATTACTGCCATACTAACACTACCACTATAACTACCACTACAGCAACCACTACCAAACTTTTTACAACTGTTATTACTAATACAACTACCACTACTACCAAAACTACTATCACTCCAACCACCACCACCAGTACAACTGTCATTAACACTAGTACTATCACTGCCACAACCACTAACTACTTCTACTACCACCACAAGATTTAACTACTACAGCTTCCACATTCACCACTACATCATTACCAACATTATCATCATATCTATCCTCCGCCTCGTTGTCGTCATCATTGGTATCCTCATCATCATCATCCTCGTCATCACAATCATCATTATCATCGTCATCATCATGCTCATCATCAAAATCATCATCATTACCATCGTCATCATCATCATCATCATCATCATCATCATTATCATCATCATCGTCGTCATCGTTGTCATCATCATCATAATCGTCCTCATCATCATCATCATCATCATCAATACCATCATTCTCAACATCATAATCATCATCATCAATACCACCACCACAATCATCCTCATCATCATCATCATCATCATCACCACCACCACCATCATCATCATCATCGTCGTCGTCGTCGTCATCATCATCGTCATCATCGTCATTATCGTCATCATCGTCATTGTCATCATCATCATCATCGTTATCGTAGTCATCATCATCATCACCACCACCACCACCATCATCATCATCATCATCGTCATCGTCATCGTCATCATCATCATCATCATCGTCATCACCATCATCATCATCATCATCATCATCCTCATTATCATCATCATCACCATCAACATTATTAAAGTTAAGCAAATGTCATTTTAGCTTGTGATACGCAATAAGATGCCGTTGGCTATTTTTATTATTGATCATTAGGTTGCATCTAATGAATCGTGTAAACGAATACGTACTTGAAATTAGGTAGGCCTAGCGCAACGTCTATTAAACACAAATAATTCATTGTAAATGATTGCAGTGTCAAACGTCGATTAAAAGCAATCGGTCTATAAAAAGTATCTTCAATGTACATGTTCAAATGTCATTGACTCTCTACAGCCTTGCTGGTTTTTATTGTATTGTTGTAAAATATATGATTCTCTATTAAATAAATTATTTTCTACTATAATATGGTTTGTGTATGTTTAGACATGAGGATGGCATTGAAATATCACATAAAGTTGTTTTTATTTACACTTTTGACGTTGGTAGACCTGCAAATGTACATACATTATCAGGTTAATAGGCCAACGCATTCTCTATTAAATCTTTGTGTTGGTCCCATGTGTTTTATTATATCGTTTTCTATTTGCGATGGCCAAAACGTGGGAATTATGTAAATGATGTGACTTAGTAATTATGTAAATGAGGTGAGGTAGGAATTATGCAAATGAGGTGACGTAGCAGTTATTGTGAGGTTATAAGTGAGGTGAAGCCACGCCGGAAATGAATGATTCATAGTGGTAGAGGACACTAAACATTGTGGAACGTCTGGGCTAACTTTTGAAAGTCAGTTTCATTTGGAGCATTTTTGTCCAGTTACGTTTGCGTAGACGTCTTTTATCGAGCTTGGGCGTTTCATAGTTACCACTGTACCATACATAAAATCGTTAAAAATTGGTAGACATAGCGTTGTGTTATTAAATTAAGAACCTATATAACTAATTCCCTGAATAATCAATACCGATATATATTTGGTAGTGATCAATGCGTACTGGCCTGTTGACGTTTCAGTACTCCTTGTTATGTGTCCGAAATGTTACAATAAAATATCAGAAAGAAATATTTTCAGTCGATTACTATCTTATTTCGTTTCTTTCTATGGCTGCTTTACTGTATTAGAAATGAATAAGCACGAGATGATGATGATGATGATGATGATGAGGATGAGGATGATGATGATGATGATGATTATGATGGTGGTGATGGTGATGATGATGATGATGTAGTCCAGTCATATTTGTCACTTTTTTGGTGTTTGCATTTTTTTTTGCTATATTTCATAAAACTTTAATATGTTGTAGAGTACACCCCAGGAAACCAAAAAAGTATTTGGTACATTTTT
>JAOTQE010056324.1:4542-19739 GCA_025631205.1 Nesometra sesokonis
ACATCATGATCATACATGTACATGTCACATCATGTCACATCATCACATCATGATCATACATGTACATGTCACATCATGTCACATCATCACATCATGATCATACATGTACATGTCACATCATGTCACATCATCACATCATGATCATACATGTACATGTCACATCATGTCACATCATCACATCATGATCATACATGTACATGTCACATCATGTCACATCATCACATCATGATCATACATGTACATGTCCTTTTCATATATGGGTTTATGAAGGGTTTTTTTAATAATAGTTTATCATTAATTATACATTTTTTGCATCAGGAAGATTATTAAATACAATTTGTTTTGCCCAACTCTGATGTGTGAATGCACCGCACACTCAGAATACTTGCAGTATAATTTGCAAGATGTTCTCGGATGGGACTTGAATCCATGTCTCCAGATAGCTAATCTGGCATCCGTACCACTAGACCACTGAGCTTACACTTAGTGACTATGGACATAGTTGAGCCCAATATGCAGTGGGTACTGCAATTTATGTTAACTATATTTTTTTTTTGCATCAGGGAGAATACTAGATATAATTTGTTTTGCTCAACTCTGACATGTAAATGTATCGAATACACAGTACAGTTGAGAATACTCTTGCAAATGTTTTTGCGAGTATTCTCAGCTGTATTGAGTATTCAGTGCATTGTAGTTTGTCAGTGGTTGCCAGTCAAGAAAAACATTCAGTTTAATATCCTCCTACAGTAATTACGTTCAATGCTTTGAAAGGGAAATCCCCCTCATATATTTCCAGTCTCATTTATAAATATTCTTCTCAGAGGACACTTAGTACAACTTCTGAACATCTCCTTAAACTCAATAGATCAAATTCTAAATAAGGATTAAATCATTTACTGTTACTGCCCCTACTCTTTGGAATGACCTTCCATCATTCATTCACAAAGAGATGTCTCTTGATGCCTTTAAATAACATCTGAAGTGCCATATAATGGCACAGTTACAGTAATTTGCGCTCTGAGACTTTGTTGTATAGAATGCTCTATAAAAACCTGTTTATCATTAGTATTATTACTGAGGTTTCGCAAATTTACGAAATACGAAAACGGATACGTGACACTCCAATTTTTTAAAGCTCCAGAATTTGTTCAAAAATATATCCAATTATATACCTATGAATTGTCGATCGTCTTAAATACTTACCAACTGTGACAGATATTTAAGGTGTTCTATTCAAATGTTACAAGAATGTATGACGTATCTGTTTTCGTATTTTGTAAAGATGCGAAACCTCACTATTATCATTAAAAACTTACTTACAGGACAAGTGATTGGGATTGAATTTTCTGGCGAGGACACTGTGAAGAATGCCCGTAAACTTGCTGATTCATACTCTAACAAAGCGGTTATCTTCGTGTCCAACAGTGCAGAGGATGGCTCAAAGGATGTGGAGAACTTCTTTAACTTTGCTGACATTCAAATGTCAGTCTGAAGTAAGCTGGTGGTCAGTTGGTTGCAGTGTTTTAGTCAGTGGTTTTAAGTGACCATTTGTATTTTGTTGCCTTGAATGGCATAGTCATGGCCAGCCTTGACCATCCGTAAAGATGATCATTGTTTTATAGTGTTGTGTCAAGCAGTGTCACCAGTCCGTGGACATTTTGTCTTAGGGACATATGGTGAAAATTTTTACCAATTTGGCAATGGTTGTTTAGACACAGTGAATTTAATCAGAAACATCTTGATTGTCATTTTAACTATCAGTAGTGGCACCGGTCATTTGTGACCATCTAAACTAACCGGCCATATTTATCACCTTGCTAATTTTAAATGTACATTTTTGATTGCTGTTGTATATGATTCATATTTAATGTTGTATAAATAAAGTTGTATATGTATTAGTTTTGTATGTTTAGTTAGGTTCTTCAAGAAGGCCACCAAAGTATTGTACAAAACAGATAAGAATGTAAGTTTGTTTTTAGATAAGGATGGATGTCAGTTTTTTATTCCAATTTTCTGTAAGGTGCAATACATATCTTTGCCACCCTGATGTTTGTGTCTTAAGTCTCATTCGCACTGAACTTATTTCAGTAAAATTAAAATAATCGCTGGTTAGTTTGTCTGGAAACATTTGTGTGCGAACAACCTAGGAAATCTCTCTCTCTGTAAGACTAACTAGATCTGCCAGTTACATTTTTGGAGTGAAATCTTTTCAGTAAAACTTAGTGAGCTATTTTTACTGGCCTGAAAAGTCCAACGCAGACAACGCAACTCTGGTAAACTTCCAGAGTCATGTTACAGAATGGCCTTCAATTGTCACAAAATCCATAAAAAAACCTTGAGTAACATGGTTTAAATTAAAAAGTTGTACCATAGCTTATGATAAAACCAACCATGAAAAACAACGACAAGATTTAACTTTATAAATTTTACAAATGGTCTTATGAAATATTCTCTTTAATTCAGTGTGATTGTGACTTCTTCTCTTCTTAATTGCAGTGTAGGTGTATGTACACTGTCTAAGTAAATTTAAGTATGAAAGTAGCTAAAAATGTTTTACATATAGCACAAACAAATTTGATTCACTCTAAAAACATTTTTAATATAAATGCTTTAACAGTAAATTTAATAGTATTAATGGCTTTTTGCTTCAGTTACTTTATTTACCATTTGGTTAATATATTATGTATTTTTTTCATAAATTAAACAGAAAATATAATGCATATTGTCAGAAATAAATAGGTAATTAAGTTAATATTAAATATTTTATATACTACTATTTTGTATAGTTTATTACCTATTCTGTGATAATATGGATGTTGACATTTTTACTGTAATCCCACCTTGATGACATGTATTTCAATGGGGTATGCATTATACTTTGATGATGACATAAGTGAGGTTTTGCAAAATTACGAAATACGAAAACGGATATGTCACACTTCAATTTTTGAAAGTTGCTAAATGTGTTAAAAAATATATCAAATTTTCCACCTACGAATCGTTGATGATCGTTCCTAAAATATTCACCAAATGTGACAGATATTCAAGGTGTTATAGCTAAACGTTACAAGAATTTATGACGTTTTCGTATTTCGTAACTTTGCGAAACCTCACTAATTTCGAAATACTGAATCCTAACACAATGGGATGCATTTCAACATTACATGTACATATCCATTAGTCAGATTTATCAATTTATTTTATTTTCAAAGAAGTGTAAGGTAATTTTGAATTAACCACCTGACTTGCTTATCACATTAATTTTTTATAAAGGTAGGAATATACTGTACAGCTAAGCAATCAAGTGGAAACTAATGCAATTATGCATTGTGATAAGACTTTACAAAACATTCTAATGGGGATGTACATCTAATGAATACTTGCAGTATGCATTATAGATTCTTATCTGAGATTAATCTGTGGACCTTTGGCATAGAGACTTTTTTTTTATTTATTCAGTGCTGTGTGGCACCAAGAATAATCAACAAAAGTCTGAAGTGAACTTACTTCTAGGGGGTCCTTCTTGTGGTGATCCAGATGGGGCAGTACACTGTGAGACAATCTCCAACTCTCTTTCGAATAGTGTACGGCATCCTTTAATGTGCACATGAGTCATGTTGTATGTAGGACCCGAACGGTTTAAAGTCTCACCTGAAAGACGGTGTCTTATTGACATGTATTTTAGGCTTAAGCCAACCCTTTGAACTAAATGACACCCTCCAACTAGGGTTAACATGGTAGATAATGGTAGTGAAAAGGTAGATCTAGGTATTCAACAGGGTTAACACTACAAAAACTACCATTCACACATAACATTAACATTATTATCCTATTATGACCAAAACCCATAAATTTCTCAATTAACAAAAGGTCAGTTCTCCTCTCAAGGGAAACTACCAATGATATGGTGTCAGCAATGCCCTAAAAGTACATAGGAAAATACAGCTAGTAATAGACCTTTAGACTATTTAAAACTGACATTACAACAATCAATTAATGATCTTAAGGTACCAATAACACTACTGTGCTGCTAGGTAGATCTTCCTAGTAATGCAACATGGTAGATCTACCTAGTTGGAGAGTGTTATTTTTTTCAAAGGGAAAACTCAAGGAGAGTGGTGATAGATTTGATCAAACTGGGGACAAGCAAGTCTCTGTGGTACAGCGCACAGCACCAGTTTAACCAGCTGAGCTATATGCCACTCTTTTGTGCTCTACAAATTTAGATTAAAGCCACATATGCCAGTGCATATGAGTGAAAAACGTATTTTGTATTTAGCGTTAAATGCAGTCAAATAAGGACTATATAAGAGGCATGTCAAGTGCAAATTAACTTGTTCATTGTTGTAAAAATGATGTCTGGTGCATGTTACATTACTCACCATCATCCCCCTAACTTCGCCCATGAGCACCACTCATTTGTTTTGTTGAAACACCTTAAACTCTCATCCGTAGGACGAGTAAAGTGTATTTATTCTTTTTATACCAAAGGGAATGATGAAGGTAAAAACCGATTGTGTTTTCTATCAATTTGTTATATTGAATACCATGTTTTCATATGATGTTTGTTATTAGATTGTTCAAGCCTGTCGACCCACATATCTCAGGGGCGGATCCAGGATCCCCTGAAAGGGGGGCCAACCTCCAGATCCGGGTGGGCGTGGTTGCCTGTTTTATTAAAAATTGGTGCAAAAAATACATTTTTTGGTTTCAAAAGGTGGGGCCAGGGTCCGTCGGGCCCCCCTTGGATCCGCGCCTGTATTTTGCAGAGCCATAGCCGGAGTATAAAAACAGGCGAAGGGGTTGCATAGATGGGAACATGCGATGGGGCACATGCGGTGCATAGGACCAATGTAATATATATTATACTGTATAAACTTTATTTCAGAAAAAAACCGCCTCGTCTGGCTATGGCACTGTCTCGAAATAATGGCTATTTTTACTTTATTGATGACTAAATACTTCAAATTGGGATCATAAAATTAGACGATACAAATTAAATTTAGGAACAGAGACAATACAAAGTGGGTTTACTAAAAACATTCTAACCAAATTTGTAAAATGTACTTGGGCGTATCATGATTTTTTGTGTTTAAATACAGTACAAGTACTATGAATAGATATTTTAGTTGAACTGTCGGGCAATTTAGGTGGGCGTGTTCTGTACCCTCAATTTGACACGAAAAAAGGGGTTATTTTACCTGTTTGTGGCCCCTATTTTAATTGTTGGAGGTCAAGTAAAGAGGGGCACACATAATATAAGCTGTGACGCAACTTCACTTTGTCGATTTAGGGGGCGCTTGGCATATCTGACCCCTCCCCATCCGCTCCTCGCGTGTACGGCAAGTTCAAGTTACTACTTTAAAAATTCCGCCCACCCTACCTCAAAATTTCAAATGGGAGGACAAACAAATATCATTAGGTCCTGCAAGTTTCTCCCTATTAAACATGTATTGTTTCTTGAAAAATTACGAAAAATGGATTTTTAAAACTTGCAAATTTTAAAGAAATACATAAGTTATGACCATGACATGATGAAATTAGGGTATTTTAATAATATTTACCCCCATCTGCAGGGGAAGATTTTAGGGTGGGGGAGAGCCGGACCCTCCCCCTCCCCCGTTCGAAAAGTAAAATATATCTATATTATTAACATTGTCTATAAAACGAAAATATTCAATTTTGAACACGCCCCTGAGGCAATTTCCGGACCTGTAAAGACCAAAATTTCTCGAGGGCATAACCCCGAACCCCCTAAAAGTTTAACTCTCTACTTCCGCCCCCTCCTTTTCCGAAAGTCTGCATCCGACCCTGAATTGTGCATCGTTAAATGTTAAAAATAGCCAAAACATAAACAAAGCGAGAAGCCCCTTAAATTTTGATCATCTGCTAGTTTGAAAATCTTATTAAACAACTTTTAAATACACTAATATCTATTTCGAGTTTTTAACTGATGTTACTTTGATATGAGTAAGTTTATTTCCAAATGAATTTTGATTGCTTTTTGGTCATTTTCCAGTGGCAACACATCTTTGATTGAATGTACCTAAGAATTGTTTTTAGTAGTCTCAAAATCAAAATACTGTATTGTTTTGTGCAAAAAGATGGGCATATGGTTGTGAATATTTAAGCTGTTCTTAACATTCGAACTATTTTGTCAGTGCGCTTTCAATTATGACAGTAAATAATATTAAAAGTACAATTGTAATGAATTAGTATCGTAATTTTTTGTATTATCTTTCTATCATCAAATAAAACAAAATTGTTATTACGATATTTCTTGTGACCCGAATACAGTGGCGTTTCCAGGTTGCTTAGGGGTCTCGAGTACATCTCTTTAGAGGAGAAGACAATGGGATTACTAAAATAAGTATTAATTCCATGAGCACTCCCCTTCCGAGAACTACTGAGCACACCCCATCCTTTCCCATTGCCAATATTTAAGCTAATTTGCATTTAAATAGAGCAGGTGGCAGTTATGCGATTTCTAAATTCTATTTTATTTTATATTCATCGTTTAGATAAAAAGTCAAAAAACTAAATTGAAAAGCTCTAGGCCTACTATCAGCAGTCCCGGGGAATTGCAAAATCTAACCTTGTGAAAATGAGGCCAAAGTCAATAAAGGCTTTTTCCTGTAATTTAGCCGATGAAATCCATTTGAAGAAATACATACATAGACATTCTGAACAATTTGTTAGTTGGTACACTATACATTCATCTCTAATTTGCATATTTAATGAAATATCCATGCAAACAGCAGGGCAGGTGTGTGATTTCTAAATTTCTAGTCTTTCGTGAATATATTCATCTTTCAGGAAGTCTAGAAACTAAAATAAAGACAGACACCAACGATTTACTTGGAGTTATGCAACATTGTGAAGTTGTGTAAATCCTGTGAAAATTAGGTGAAAGGTTTAAAACTGCACATGCAGTCATATGTAGTCGAAAAGACATTCTGAACAATTTGTTAACAAAATCTCTACAACTAGTGGTTGTCGAATTACTGGTACATTATAAACTTACCTCTAATTTGCAAATTTAAGCAAATTTTCATGTAAACCGATTGGGTGGCTTGGTGTGTGATTTCTGTATTTTATACTCTTATGAATGTATTTGGAAAGCCTAGAAACTAAAATGTATCTATCAACTTCTGTTTTGGAGTTACGCAAAATCTGTGAAAAGTGTGAAAAGGTCAAAAATAGCATTTCCGTTCATTTATGGGCAAAAGGTCCATTGTACTGATATTCTAAAGATTTTAGATGAAAAATCAACTCTCTACACCAAGCGGTTACCGAGTTGCTGGTACTCTATAAATATTTCCTAATTCGCATATTTAACATAATTTGCATTTAAACAGAGCAGGTAACTTAGTGTGTGATTTCTAAATTCTGGTTTCTTATGAATATATACATCTTTCATAAAGTCTACATACTAAAATAAACATTCTACCAACAGTAGACTTGAAGTTACGAAAAAGCTATGTAAAAACGAAGAAAATGAGGTCAAAGGCCAAAAATGGTATTTCCGGTAATTTTTGGCACAAAGTTCCATTGGAGCAAATAAAAATATAGGTCTTCTGAAAATTTTAGAAACAAAAAATCAACTCTCTACATCCAGAGGTTGTAAAGATATCCATACCCTATATTTTGATACCTAATTTGCATTGAAACATAGCAGGTGGCTAGGGATGTGATTTATATATTTTGTTCTCTTATGAATATATTCATCTTTTAGAAAGTCTAGATACTAAAATCAACTACCAACAGAAAATCTGTAAAAGTGGTGTAAAAACTGTAAAAAGGAGGTCAAAGTTCAAAAATGATATTTCCGGAAATAATCGAGCACACTCAATGTTGGTTTTGATTGATTTGACAGTTATTTGGAATCTTTAAAAATTGAGAGAAACTTCAGTGAGGCATTTAATTCCTGTCCATGATTATAAAAAGTTTTTTTAATAATATTTTAATTGATTGTCGTAAAAATCATGCTTTCTTAATTAGACGAGTAGATATTTAGTTCCTAATCGGAGCTGAAAATTGTAATCATCTTTCTTTTTGCTGGCTGAACATTTGTGTTTAATTGAACCATGGAGGTATACCTCCATGATTGAACAAATCAAACCCTACTGTATACCGTTTCCCATTGTTCATGTAATAACCAATAGAAATAGGGTAACATTATATCATAAAATCTGTAGAATTGTTTGTATGTGTATTAGGCCTACACGCGCATTTGCTATAAGCCCAGACAAATCATTTCCTACTATCTTGTTTGTTTGGATCGAACATTATTTACAACGTATGGGATTGGTCTTTGCAAGCAGTTTATTGTAGGTAAACAGGGAGAAGCTTACTGCAGCATTGGCAAGGTAAGACCGATTACAATGATATTTTGTGTAGTTAAAGCATTGAATTGTAGAGTAACATTTACAAGACAATGCTTATGCAAGTCTTCTACCAACAAAAAGAATATTTGCATGTGTATTTAAGCAGCTGAAAAGGAGCACACTGCTGAAACACGGAGGAAATAATTCCACGTTGTCTTATGTATACCAAAAACAGCGTGAAAAGGAATGAAGGAAGGCTATAACAAACTAGTACTTACCCCGTGGCGTATCCGGGGAGGGGTGCTTAGTGTACTCGAGATGTGGAAAACAAAAGTAGCCCCTCATGAACCATGTACACATTTAGAGGATACGAGCACACCCCTTCAGAGGCGAAAAAGAAGTGTGAAGCTAACTGTTACGAAATCGTTTTCAAGAAACAAACCTATCAAATCAGATTATAATCATAATTAGCAATGGTATCAATTGAAAACAAAAACAAGTGCAAGATCTCTAGATATCGTTAGTTTATTATAGTGTTTTTGCTTACCACTTCATTCCTCTTTTCCTAGAATTAGTTCCTTTTATATTTTTTTCTAGAATAAGTTTCCCTATAATCAGTTTCTTGTAGTTTTTTCTGGAAATATTTTCTTCTAGAATTATTTTCTTCTAGAATTGAAGTATTAAATTCCCGATATTGGTACTACAATCAAATATGATGGATTGTTTCCTTTATTTCACAATCACACTATAGTAAACATAGTCCTAGATTTTGGTGACCAATATTATTTTCTTCCTTCAATGGGTAATGAATTTTAGCGAACTTTAAATTTTGAACTTGCTGCATGGACGTTAAATTTTTCTAGTAAATATTCCATTTTTTGTTCACTTTTGTACATTAGGTGTTTTTTAAGGATGGTTTACCAAGTTGTGTTATCCTTTATAATATTGTTTACTTTAAAATTATGAATCCAATTAGTATTGTATTTTATATCAAAAACAACAATCAAATGTACTTCAAATTGATTTATTTTTTAATCCATTTCCAAGTCAATTTGTCTTTACTTGTGCTCTAATAATAACCGTGGCCAACGATGCTCTTCCATAATTTTTAGTCGATAAAATATTTATAACAATCGCTCTGATTGAATAGATTCAATGGTTTACCAACCAATTTCACCATATAAAGCTCATTTTGCAACATATCTGGGTGCTTTCTGACCATTTCATATTTTAAATGTTCAATTTTGTGCATAGCCGTTTTGTTGGCACACAACCATAACTGACATACATTATGGTTGACATTCTGCTTACCAAACAGTATCCCATATCCTGTTAAAATCTTCCTGTCCATTAATAATTAATTTTATAGATGCCATTAGTCTATTTCCCTTTTTAATAGTTTCGCTTATGGGACAGGTGTTCATTTTATTTTTTTTTATATATATATTTTCAGTTATTTATAATTTTTAGTTTTCAATAAAATTATTCCCAATTGGTCATTTCCTATATACATTCAAGCGTCACCCAGTTACCTTTGACTTATCCGAATTGAATACCATTCTTCATTTTGTTGTAAAGTCATTTACCGCATTCAAAAGTGGTTGTTTGTAATTGAAGTTTCTTCTAGAGTTAGTTTATATTAGAATTTGTTTCTTCTAAAAATATTTTTATATTTTTTCCATGTAGAATTGATTGGTTTCTTCAAGAATTGGTTCCTTCAGAAACAGTTTCTTCTACAGTACTAGGTTCTACTAAAATTAATGTTTTCGTTTCTTATAAGTATTTTTTTTTATAAAATTAGTTTCTTCTAGAATCTGTTCCTTCTGGAATTAATTTTTCTTCAATTACTTTCTTAAAGAATTAGTTTCCACTACAGTTAATTATTAGAATTGCCCTCAACAGTTAATTATTAGAATTGTCCTCAAGCCGTTTAATTTGGTACATAAGCCTATCTGTTTCGGTAAGTTTGCAGTTTATCCTTCCATACGGTTACGATTCGGTGTGATCCAGACTAAAATCGAACATCCCTAAATGGTCGGAAATAACACACTGTTCCTTGTGTAATGTGTATAATCATCTTGGTATTTAGCTTTGAACCATACCCCTCTCAAAACTATATTTAGTTGGGCGTGCTCCAGAACCCTTCCGATTATTTGCACATATGCTATCACTTTTGTTAATGTTAGTTTTTAGTGAGTTCAGGTGCAATAGTATGACTCCTTAATTTTTACTTGTATGCAGGCAATTATAACCATATTCTATTATTTAGGAACATGACGACATTCGACGACATATTGATTAACCACGTGGGTGAGTTTGGAAGAGCACAGAAGTTCTACTTCTTCTTAGTCAGCCTTACAGTCATCCCATGTGCATACCATAGCTTTGGAAACACGTTTCTAAGCGGTTCACCAAAGCATCACTGTAGGTACGAAGGTGCTCTGAAATATGGCGAAGACTCGATGAAATGTGCCATACCTTGGGATAAAAAGGAAGAGGATTGGTCAAAGTGCAAGGAGTATGTCGATTACAACACAACTACTACAGATCCAAGTGATGATTGGAACTGTACATTGATCTCGGATAAAGTAACTGAGTGCCGATCTGGGTGGTTATATAGTGATCGTATTTACGGAGAGACGGTCGTTACAGAAGTAAGTGTTGTACTCTATTAACGTAAGAGAGTCAAATCCATTCTTTATGGAGTGACCTGAACGTCCACTCCAAGAACAATAAAATTCTCTCCAATCAATTGAAAATTCACTTCATAAGAGTGAAGTCACTCACTCTTTTGCAAAAAGTTTACTGGTCCTTCAGGTCACTCTCACCCTTTTAAATTCACTCCAAAAGAGTGAATTTCACATAAAAAGAGTATATCATTAGCCTGTTGGAACTGCTGTTAAATTCATTCCAGAAATTTAATGATGACATTTTAATAGAAATTACCTAAGTTGATGGTGGGTTGATGATAATGATGGTGATGGTGACGACGACGACGATGATGATGATGATGATGATGATGATGATGATGAGATGACGATGATGATGATGATTTTGATGATGATGATGATGATGATGATGAGATGATGATGATGACGATGGTGATGATAATGATGATGATGGTGGTGAAGATGATGTTGATGACGACGACGGCTGCGGCTGCGACGGCAACGTGGGACGAAACGGGGTGAAACAAAATAATATAGATGAATTTTTAACTGTAATCTATATTTAAATACCGTGGTAAAAGGTGGAAAAAATCAAAGAAACCACGTTTGATGTAAGCTTAATCAATTCACGAGAGTTACAAAAACCACACTTCAATAAGGTAGAACTATTAATAGACATAAGCATGTGAAACCCATATGGCCACGAAAAACAATTATTTTTCCAATCATTTAATCCAAAATATAGGTTCATTTTCTATTGTGTTGCAGAATAGTAGATTCTATTTTTATTCTATTCTATTTCTTAACCTTTACTGAGACATTCGTGATAATTTTGAAAGTGATTAAGTTCACTGTTGGAGACCACAGGACTACGCATGTTGTAAAAATGTAAAATTGTATGAATCCGGAATAAATAAAATTTGAAATTTTGGAAAAGCTCTCTGTGCACAAAATTTAAAATTGTATTCCCAAAATTAAAAACATTATAATGTAGAGTCCTCTTTATTCATGAGTTGACAACTCATGAGTGAAGGCGCGCGATTTTTAATAATTTGTATATAACCAAATAACCAATTATTATTCTATTATTATTATTATTATTATTATTATTATTGTTATTATTATTATAATTATTGTTATTATTATTATTATTGTTATTATTATTATTGTTATTATTATTATTATTGCTATTGTTATTATTATTGATATTGTAATTGTTGTTATTATCATTATCATTGTAATTATTAGTATTGTTATTGTTATTGTTGTTGTTATTGTTTTTGTTGTTGTTATTGTTGTTGTTATTGTTGTTTTTGTTATTTTTATTGTTGTTATTGTTGCTGTTGTTGTTATCTTTATCTTTGATATAACCACGTAAAGGACTAAACTTTTGGCTCTCGATTAAAAGTCTTATGCGTACCTAGGGAGCCAACTATTGGTGAACAGTGAAACAAGTTTTTAAAGCAAATAATATATTTTTTTCAAAATAAATAAATATTAAACTCAATTCAGACTTTCAAATTTTCTTTTACAAAACATTTTATATGCCTATGTATGGTCATGTTGACATCACATCAATACCATAAATGGATATAGCATTACCATATATGGGTACATCAAAATTGTTTGTCAAATACAATTTTTGATAACCCACATTGAGCTTTAGACAACATGTTGAAGCCTTCTTTACTTTACGTTATATACAAAATGTATGATGTTTAAGTGATGGTCACTTTATATTATTTTTAAATGGTATAATCTATTAAAACTACCAAAGAGTTGTGTACTAATAATTACCTTTACTTCAGTGGAATTTGGTTTGCGATCAAAACTGGATGCGTCAACTAGGAAAATCAATTGTGTTGCTGGGAAAACTTATCGGTTCGTTTGTATTCGGCCAGCTATCTGACTTAATCGGTAGAAAGAAAATACTGATGTTTTCATTAGTTTTGCAGGTAAGTAAGTTAAACAAGACAGGGATTCTAAAAATAAAGATGTGTACTTTCGGACAGACAGAGAGACAGGCAGACACACCGACCTGAGACTACTTTTTAGGGAGAGCTTGGAATTACTGTTTATTTCACTTTGTTTCTCATATCAGCACTCAGCTAGTCATTGTTATGTAAATGTGGTCAGTGGAACAATTTCTGTAGAATACTGCACAAGCTCTTTTAGGATTTATTCCAAAATTGAATGATAAAATCGAAAAAAAAAATCCCATAAATTTTCCACCAAATTATACTTTTACTGTGCACACTTAGCAACTTAAATCAGATTTATTTAGCAGTTTAACTATTCAAAATTGTAAATCATTAGGTGTATTTTTATTGGGTAACAAAAATGTGTGATTTATTATCGCTTTTGTGGCAGAGGTTTTATAAATGATTAAAAGTTTAATAATTTATAAACATTTCTGCCACAAAAAGTGATAATATATAACATATTTTGTTACCCCATAAAAATGCACCTAATGATTACAATTTTGAATAGTTTAATTGTTAGATAAAACTAATTTTAAAAATTCTGAGGTGAATATCAAAATAGAATTTGGTGCAAAATCTGAGATTTTTTAAATATATTTATCCCTTAAATTTGGAATACTTGTATCTGAGCATGTGCAGTACAATAAAGTGGTTGTCACTGTTGGAATAAATTGTAACGGAGCATGTGCAGTACTGTACCCTAAAGTAGTTGTTTAACTTCTCACTATGACCATTTTTACATAACAATGACCAGCTGAGTGCTGATATCCCAGGATGTTAGAAACAAAATGTAATACAGCGGGTTTCCAATCTCTTTCTATAGTAGTCTCAGACACCGACCGATCAATTGGATGATGATAGGTATTAGTGAGGTTTCGGAAATATACGAATACAATAATGAAAACAAATACGTCATATTTTAATTTTTTAAAGTTGTTAAATTGTTGAAAAATATATAACATTTTCTTACGAATTCTTGATGATCTTTGTAAACTACTGACCAATTGTGACAGGTATTCAATTCAAACGTTACAAGAATGCATGATGTATTCGTTTTTCCTGTTTGAATTTCGTGAAGTTACCACCAAATTATTAAAAAAAAAACTTCCTGGTAAATTTGAAAGCAATAGGATTTTCAGAAGTTGGAAAATATGTTTAACGTTACGGGAACACAAACACAAAAGGGGCCCAACAGTCAGACCGACCGTACGAAAAATTACTTGGTTGACATACAAATATATTAGGCATAAAATATGTTTACCGGTAGTTGTCTAGTACATTTTGATAGCATGGGCTGGTAGTTTATAAAAATCACTTTTAAGTAGGCGGCTGTTACTGTATTTAATAATAAGTTAATCTTTTTTTATTCTTATAGTAAAATTTTGGGATAAGTTTTTGTGTTTCTTACAATTTTCGGTTAAACTCTCTATTTCTTATAATTTTTTGGCTTTATGTACATATTTGTTACAATTTTTCGGTATAATGTTATGTATTTAGCCAGTAAAGAATTGGTAAATATGAAATGTTAAAAGCCGACAATGGCTTACGATATTCGGGCCTCGACAACAAATGGTAAATTTGGTAACAAACTAGGCTACCAGCTCTAAGGCAAAATATGTTAATCGTTAACACAAAATGAACAGACAGACTGACCGGCTGACTAACCAATTTAAATGACTACCTGCTAAAAATCATTAAAAAAAATTACTATCAAATCTTGGAAAAGAAGAAACAGCATGTTAAAACACCTCCCTGATTAAATGATATGATTTTGACAAGAAAATAATGCTATTTATCAGCACTATTTTTCAATTTTCAACAATCAAACCAACTAAAATTGTTTGTCATGCCAACCTTACAGAACCATCTTCCATAAATTCGCCCTGGAGTGTCATCCAAGGTAAAAGAATAACAACAATTATTATTATTATTATTATTATTATTATTATTATTATTATTATTATTGTTGTTGTTGTTGTTGTTGTTGTTATTATTATTGTTATCGTTATCGTTATCGTTATCGCTAACGCTATTTCTATTGCTATTTCTATTGCTCTTTTTATTTTCATCATTATCATTATCATTGTCATTATTATCATCATCATCATTATCATTATCATTATCATCATTATTATTATCATTATCATTATCATCATTATCATTATCATTATCATTATCATTATCATTATCATTATCATTATCATTATCATTATCAT
>JAOTQE010056335.1:0-19727 GCA_025631205.1 Nesometra sesokonis
AATCTTTACCAGCCTCGCAGAGGCTGGTAAAGATTCCGAGATATTACCTGATGCCTCTGCGCATGCGCAATAATGCTACTCGATTAAAAAACAATGGTCTTTCGTGAGGTTTCGTAATTTACACCGGGGTCGTAATATGAACGAATCTTTCTATCAATGCTAATTATGAGTGGAAATAGGAGAAGGCATATAAATAAACGCCGGCATGATGTTAAAAATGCTCTCTCTAGAATTATTAAAAACTGTCAGAAACAACGGAGGTTTCTAAATACGCTGTTGATTGTTTCAAATGTTTACCGTGATGGTACTGCAAAAGACAATTGGAAGTCCGCGATAACAAACTCCGGCCCGCCAAGCTCATGAACGAATGGGCCAAGGCTTTAGGCTTTGAATATAAAAATTAGTACCACAACCAGTACGCATTTGCCGTGAATATATTTTATCTAATGGGGTTTTTTTAAATGACCTTCGCAATACTAGACATTACTTGCGCGTGTGAATGTGTTGCTATCTCGGTAGGAAAAACTCGGGAGATATCCTGGTTACATTTTGTTACATTTGGTAAAGATTTTTGTACGTGTGAATTGGGTATAATACTACCGGTTAAGACTGTTTATAGCAATCATTGATATCATTTTAAACTGGCGGCCGGCGGTAAATCCAGCCATAATTATTTCTGCACCGGCTAATATTCAAAATAACACCCCTGGCAATCCACTCCCGAATAGTTTATAAACAGCATTATCATTCATTCCTTTTTATTGTTCAACAGGAAGAGCTAGAGTACACCAGTGAACTTGTGAAATTGTTATTTAGTGGAGAGACAATCGACAGATAACCCAGACATCCGATGTACAGTATGATGGACCAAAACAGAGTTCTCAAAAAGTAAATGATGTCTGGAACATTTCGAGTAAAAGAGACAGAGCCACTGTTGAACAGTTTAATCCTGGTTGAAGACAATGATTTCAATATTCATGAAATAGGTGGATTGTCATACCTGTAGTGTCCTATTATTCAGTACTGCTATGGTATTTGACTTTCAAGTACCAGTTATAAATTTCTATTTGAGATATACCAGGTAGGACAGGCCTCCAATGTTTGATAACTATGTTCTATACTCCAGCTGGTAATTTGTATTACCGCCAAGCCTATAGAAAACAGACTAAAACAATTCAATACCTTGAGGGGTGAAGGTAAAAATAAGTTGAACAAGACTCCAGATTCTAATACTAAAGACAGGAAATTTCATATGCATTTAATGTTAGTATTTATTTTTAAATTCCATATATCACTGTGTATAAAGAAATTGCAATGTTATAAAGTTACACAACTATGTCCTTAGAATTTGTATCACTAATTTTTATAACATTTAAAACTCATAAAAAGACTTAATTTTATAAGCATAAATTGCATTCTGTATTTTGTCAAATAAAAATTGTCAAAATGAGTGCTTTTCAGTTTTAAAGACAGCTCTACCATTAATTTAGTCTTTTCCGCCACCTAGTACTTTTGTTCTTAATTGTGTTGGTCCCAGGGGCACAGCCTATGGGTTTAAGGGTGCTTAACAGTCCACATCACCTGTTGGGAAGCACTTTCTTTGGTTTTAATCAGCAGGCAAAAACAAAAAAATATATTTACTTTACATTTTACACCTTTTAAGTCTCTACATTGTGACCTCAGTTCCACAATTATGCAGCGATTTATTTTTATCTCTGAAGGTAGGTGCTTGAGGAAACTTGAGCACCCCCACCCCTTATTCCCTGGATCTTTCAAACATCCCACTTATTCCCTAAGTCTAGAAATAAACATTAAATGTAAATTATTCTGTGTATACGTTTATCTTAAGAATATATTTTGACTTTGCTGTAGGCATTCAAAAATGAATACAGTAGCTGTGAAAGGCACCGCCACCACTTATTCCCTAAGTCTAGAAATAAACATTAAATGTAAATTATTCTGTGTATACGTTAATCTTAAGAATATATTTAGACTTTGCTGTAGGCATTCAAAAATGAATACAGTAGCTGTGAAAGGCACCGCCACCCCTTATTCCCTGGATCTTTCAAACACCCCACTTATTCCCTAAGTCTAGAAATAAACATTAAATGTAAATTATTCTGTGTATACGTTAATCTTAAGAATATATTTAGACTTTGCTGTAGGCATTCAAAAATGAATACAGTAGCTGTGAAAGGCACCGCCACCCCTTATTCCCTGGATCTTTCAAACACCCCACTTATTCCCCAAGTCTAGAAATAAACATTAAATGTAAATTATTCTGTGTATACGTTTATCTTGAGAATATATTTTGACTTTGCTGTAGGCATTCAAAAATGAATACAGTAGCTGGGAAAGTTACTCAAGCTACAGGTTTGATTAAAATGGCACTGTAGCTTGGTGGTTAACATGTTTTCCTACCAATCCCAATGTCCAGGTTCAAGCATAAGTAAGTAATACATAAATACTGTACTGCAAACAGTGTCACTGCCTTAGCCTCATAATGAGTCTGCAACTGCAATTGCATTGCAATTAAAACGAGAATATTTTACCAAACCATTGGTAACATTTGAAAAAATTGTATTTTGTCATTGTTTGCACCTGAATTATTTTTCATGGTTGGTTTAACAAAAGCTATTTTAAAACTTGTAAGATAAACCGTGTTACCCATGATCACTACTCATGGTTTGCCCAAGTGACCAATGAAGTCCATCCTATAGTATGACTCAAGAAGTTTACCTGAGTCGCGCTGTCCACATTGGACTTTTCAGACCAGTTTAAACTAGCTTGGTATGTTTTTTAATTGGGAGATTCAAAACAAACCGGCAGACCAGGTTAGTTTTATGGAGTTTTCCTAGGCTTTTCGTATGGACTTCCTCCAGTCAAACCAACCAGCGAGTCTTAAGTTTTACTGAAGTAATGCCAGTGCAATTGAGGCTTCAGTTCATATAGTATGATATAGTATGATTCAGATCCATCTTGCAATTGGTGAGATACTTGCTATTGATTGTGCATGAAATTAAAACAATTAGCTTGGTTACCTTTTTTATACACTTGTTTTGCAAACCCTCCAATGCAAAAAATTATAATTTTCATTTGAACTTTTAGCAATCGCTCTGAAATTCAAAATTCTGAATAAAAATAAAAACAATATTTTTATCCAACCTCCGATTCATTTTTTTTTTTTATAAAAATGCAAATACTGTGTTAATTATTATTATTTATAGTATTTTTTCAAAATGGAATTTTAAAAAAATGTATCGTCCAATTTGTAGATGACTTGCTAAGTAAAAAGTATAATTTATTTTTAATAATTATTATTTATAGTATTTTTCAAAATGGAATTTTTTAAAATTGTATCTTCCAATTTGTAGACGACTTGCTAAGTAAAAAATATAATGTACTTTTATTCTGCCCTTACATTTAGCTGATTGTCCAAAAAAAGTTTGCAAAACAAGTTTTAAAACAATTTGCCTCATGTAATATAATTGCTTATAGCATAAATTAAATTTCATTTTTAGTTGCATTGTCTTGTTACTGCAGCTGTGAAACTTCATATAGGTAAGCACCCATCAGCTTGGTCTATGAAAAAAAAAACAAACCTTTATGTTAAGAAAATTACAACTTTAAATGTTGTATACTGACATAATGTTTATAAATCTAATATTTTTACCAAGCTATTAACTCTAGCCTTTCCACAGATAAATATAGTTTACTAAGAAAACAATGTGGAATGTGTTGGAGGATAAGTATGGCAACTGATAGAAGTGTGTGGGGAGAAGGTGGTTGAGGACGTGTATGGACACTGATAAAATATGTGGGATGGGTGTTGGGAGACGCGTATGTCACTGATAAAAATGTGTGGGGAGGGATGTTGGGAGACCAGTATGGTCAGTGATAGAAATGTGTTGGTAAGGGGGTTTGAGGATGGGTACGGTCGCTCATAGAGATGTGTGAGAGTGGGGGTGGGGGATGGGTGTGGTCACTGTAGAAATGTGTGGGGTGTGTTGGAAAAAGGGTATGGCCATCACATCCACCTATTCCTTGAGTATACTTATTAACACTTTAGAGCCTAGAGTTACTATTTTTATACTTACTCCTTGAATGTAGTTATATCTATCAAGTTTTTCATTCTGAGAATGTGCCCCATCATCACAAGCACCAATCGGTAGCAGCATGACGTTCTTTCCTGTTGCTTCCTGGAGTGTCAGTGTGACTGGAATGCTACCACCCTCTCGAGTCATATCTGGTTCTGTGCCATATACTACAAAAAGAGAGAATGAGGGTGAGCATAAATATGAAAGTACTCCCCAAAAACCAACCCTTCTGAACATGCAATTTCACACTAAACCAGAACTTATTGTTAAAGTTCCAAAATTATGAAACCAATGTAATAATAAGTAACCTTGACCTGAAACCGAATTGTTCAGTAAACCTGTAGGTATTTTACATGATTAATAATAAAATAATAATATTAAATATTTATATTCGTGCCAGTATCCATCTAGAAGTTGCTCATGTCGCTGTGGACCAGATGTTACACATTCTATGATTTTCTACTCCCTTAAGGATCACGTCATGTCATGCGCTATTTCAGCTGTCCACGAAAGGGCTCGTGCATGGACCAGTTAACTGGGGTAACCCCCTACTCGTCTCGATGTACTGGGTTCTTTAAAGTGCACATGAGCTGTGTGTGTACACTAGGCTCACGGTTTAGAGTCCTTATCCGAGAAGACTTGTTCCACCACCAGAACCATGGTGTGAGTGGGCCTCAAACCTGTGCTGTTGCTTTTGCTATAGTTCATGGTTTTCCTGCCTAATAACTGCTTGGCCATACAACTCAGGTCTATCAAAAACTCTGATTTATTTCATATTGATAGGATTAATGTATGAAAAATTAACTAGTATACCTGTCTTCATAGCCTTGGCCCCAGCTTGGTAATGAGGGTGGTTAAAGTCCGACACCCAGCATTTACCCCCATGACTCATAGATGGACTGGTAAGAAAAGATTAGAGTTTAGTTAGACACATACATTGTACATCATTTACACCCATAGAGTTTAATTAGACACATACATTGTACATCATTTACCCCCATGACTCACAGATGTACTGGTAAGAAAAGAGTAGTTTAATTAGAAACATACATTGTACATTACTGGTATTTACCCCATGACTCACAGATGGATTGTTAAGAAAAGAATAGAGTTTAGTTAGACACATACTGTACATTGAACATCATTTACCCCATGACTCATAGATGACTTTTGAGAAAAGAGTAGAGTTTAATTAGAAACATACATTGTACATCATTTACCCCCATGACTCATAGATGGACTGTTAAGAAAAGAGTAGAGTTTAGTTAGAGACATTGTACATCATTTACCCCATGACAAATAGATGGACTGTTAAGAAAAGAATAGAGTTTAATTAGAAACATACATTATACATCATTTACCCCCATGAATCATAGATGGGCAAGTAAGAAAAGACGAATATCGTTTAATTAGAAACACATTGTACACCATTTTTCCCCATGCCTTATAGATGGATTAGTAAGAAAAGAATAGAGTTTAATTAGAAAAATACATTGTACATCAGGCAGTTTACATAGCAGAACAGGAAGCAAGAGGGCGGTGTTTTGTGATCAATGATGCGTGAAAACAAATTTACCTATGCATTGTACTCTTGACTAAAACATTATTTTACCATACTAAAAGCATTATTGTTTTAAAAAGTTGTAAAAATAATATTGTACATACTCAGTGTATTTCCAAGAGTTAATTCTTCGTCACCTGACATCATTAATTAACTGAGCATGTGCAGTATTATTATTTTTTAGATTTAATCAAATTTTCCAGACGTTTCTTGATAGTTTTTTTTCTCATTTCGCTTTCCATCTTTGTATATGATACCATTAGACTACTGTTCACTCTCCTTCTTATCAGCCTAAGCCCATTTTCCTGTTGCATATCAATCCCCAAAATGGCGATTTTAAACAGCATTTTCGATTGTTAATTTTGAAAAACAACTTTTACAACAATAGACAGGGAAAAGGGTCACTTTCGATGTTAATTCTATTATTAAAAAAAGTATGTGCTTGTAAGGCAACATTTCCTGTGGCAAGAATTTACATTTCAATAAATCATGCGTTTTGTTCACTTTTTACGTTTTCATGAGTTGTAACTTGCTTCAGAATATAAACTATACAATTATGTACTTAATATATAAAAATGGTGGTTGGACTGTTTTTTAAATTTGTTTTATGATGATTTTAATTCATCGTGAAGATATACGAATTTTGTTGTGCACAATGTAGTAGTAGAAATATAGCGGTCCAGCACGATTTGAATTTATCGTTAATTTTTAAAACTTCTTACTAATGATTCAAAATTGAATGAAATGTTAAGCCATTGGTCATGTTTGCATCAAGGCTCATGTGCATGTTAAAGAAGACAGTAGACTCTTCAGGAAAATGTATTTTTAAAAATGGTCACACTCTATGTACTAACTTTGAAAAATTGTATCCCTCCTTAAAAAGAAACTCTGAGATTAAAATGTCTATGGATATACCTATAGAACAATTAGTTGTGACCTGACTAACACAATTTTACAACATTTGGACAATGAGATATTAAAGAAAACCACTAGGTATTAAATCAAAAAGTGGGTCCACTACTCATATTACACAACGCTAAAGAATAGGAAAATTACAGATTTTAAAAGGGTTGTGACATCAAGTCACATTAAAAATTACCTGTTCTAATATAAATTTGACCAATCTTTCTATTTATGTTATATTATTATATAGTTATATTTGTAATGTGATTTTGGTTTTCAAACGGAACCCTTTCAAAATCTCTAATTTTCCTATTCTTTAACAATTTAAGTAGCAGACCCACTTTTGATTTGGGACTTAATTTGCATGTTTTTCGGCATTATCTCATTGTCCAAATGTTATGAAATTTTACCTGTTAGGTCACAACTAATTGTTTTCTAGGTTAATCCATAGATATTTTAATCCCGGAGTTTCCCTTTAAAACCACTTACGTCATGGTATTTGGAGAACCCCTTTCTTTGTGTTTCTTATTGAGGTAATCAAGTACATGCTTGGTGATCTCATCTGGATCTTGGTTTGGAACGAGACGGATTGAGAACTTGCCGATTACTTTACGTGGTATCACAGTCTTACATCCTGGTTCATAAAATGCACCTTCGATACCTAAAACAATAATTTAGAAACAATAATATATTGAAAATACAGTGTATTAATGCCATTTTGGCACTTGTAAGATTTTTGTCCACACTATGCCACAGACTACAGCATGCCAATGATTGAAACCTTAGGGAACAATTGCGAGGAGTGTGGGCATGATATGTCATAGAGAGAAATGTTTCAAGTTTTGACATGCATCATTGTTCGTGGAACGTTCATGCCACATGAATACACCATACACAGCAATGTATATCAATATTGCATAATTTTCATTGCTTAGCTTCATGCTCCTTCTGTATACCACTAAAACAGCTGCCTTTTGATGATGAATTATATAGTACTGTGTGGACAAAATGCAGCAAAGTGTGAAGGTGGCTTAATACTGGTCTTTTTTTTTAACTTTAAACAAATTTAAAATTTAGTTATGGTCACATTATTGATATTATTTGAAAAATCCTACAAAATACAAATTTAAACAGTAAAAACTATTTACTAGAACTGATCATATATTTACCATGAATAGATAATGATGGATAGCGCCACCTATGCATCAGAATTTGTTCTTTGCTGTCGTGCATCAACTTATTTGCTCCAATGTCTTTTCTATAGTCTTCCTAAATTGGAAGAAAAAGGAAGGCAATATACATTTTGGTTTGTAAAATAAATAGAATTAGACAATCGGCTTATCGTTATGTTTAATAATTGCATTCTATAATTTGGGCAGTAATCCAGAGGACTATGCGATAGTCAGACCAATGTTTTTATATACAGAAGTAGACAGACAGACAACCAGACACCATTGCAATACTTTCTCTCTGATCAACAAATTTAAATTATTAATGTGTAATATAAAATTAACTAAAAAAGTTTCAAATTATTTGTATTTTAGTTATACTGAAAGAAGTCAGTTTCTGGCAACACAAGTTGTTTAATTACTTAAGAAAAACAAGGGCCAGAGGCCTATGTATTTATTGAAATAAACTCCTTGAAAGGGGAATGAAAAGAAAGAAGGGGGGTGGGGCTTAAACCATGATTGAGTTTTGACAAGAAAAAAAAACCTTATCAGAACTTATATGTCCTTTTGTAGTCATTAAGTCATCTATATTTAAAGGTTTCTTCTCACTTCAACCCACTAAAAAATTCAACTTAGTTTATGACTTGTTAAGCTCCCCGACCCCCTCACACACCTTAAATCCACCCCTGAACTTAAAAACATCGAAAGTAAGTTATGACAAAAATACCGAGTTATAAAATACTGAGTCATAACAAAAAGTCTGAATACTTTACCTTGTCAAAATCGATGGACGCATATTTTTCTTTTTCTTCTGGAATCAGTTCAGCTACACTATCCATGACGCCTGGAATCAAGATTTTACCATTGACATCAACAAGAGTGTTTAATAGAGCTACAACATCAGCCATTGCTTCATGACTAAAAATTAAAATAGCATTAATATATTAATCTGTAAAACAAGTTGTATGGCCAAGCAGTTAAGACAGAAGAACCGTGAGCCATAGCAATAACAACAGCATGGGTTCGAGGCCTGCTCGCACCATGGTTCTGGTGGTGGAACAAGTCTTCTCGGATAAGGACTATGAACATTTTAAAAATAATATAAACCATTTTAAAATGTGTATCATAAGATATTTAATGTGATGTTTATTATATGACTTATTTGTAAATTTGAATGTTTTCATCCAAGGGAGGTAAATAAATGATTGCAGAAATAGATCCAAGGGGGGCCCACCCAGACCGGGCCCTGCATTTTTACTTAGCAGAAAATTATTTGCACTCGGAAAAAAAAATTGCACCCTTTGGGCCTCTAAAATTGTACCACAGGGCATCTGTAGTAAAAATTTTTCTAATGCCTTAGATGGACCCATGACCCCCACGCCTATTGCCATCAGTTTGTTGTTAAGATCCTCACACCTGTGCTCATCCAACTTGGCATCATCCCCCTCTTTCTAGCTCCGCTGGGTCTGCCCATGTGATTGACTTGACTGATTGATAACTTACACTGATCCTCCAAAGACACCGGAATGAAGATCCTTATCAGCACATTTCACTTCAATGAAGAAGTAGCAAATACCTCTGAAAAATAAACCATTTACATCATGTTTATTAATCCCACAATTTCTAGCAACAACCCATCATTCTATCAGTAAAAATTAAATCCTTTTCCGAGCATAAAGTTAACGTTATTTGGCCCTTTTTTGGCCCGTTTTATGTGTATTTTCCCCGACGTGGCCCCCCGCTGACGCCACCACTGTTCCCAGCAATTTTCCCGTACACCCATTATACAGCTGGGTAGACTGAAGCAATGTGAGTAAAGTGCGTTGCCCAGGTGCACAACTGGCACGAGTGAGTCTCGAACTCCAGACCTCTTGATTCAGATTCTGAACCACAACCATTGTGCAAACTGCTCTCACCTCTATCAGTAACCTCTTCTCTAATAGTAGGTCTCCACAGAAATTAACAGGGGTGGATTTGTGCGCCCCCCTCTATTATCGTCAAAACGTAGTTGCCCTTCTTATATTAGGTGCGCCGGGTCAAAAATTGTCCAGAAAAACCTAAAATATGGCCAAAATAAACTTACAGGGCACCAAAATGGGGATAAGACCTCCTTTTTTTTGCTCGTCAGAAATAAACTGGCAACCATGTCCACCCGTACTGGAAAAGTGTGCCCCCCCCCTTTCGGTGGATCCTAGATCCGCCCCTGATTAATCTATAAGTATATATAGAGTAACCAAAGAAATATGGGCAAAATAACATTCAAATCAACATTTTTTTTGTTAGTAATTATCCTTTTCCCAAAACATGTAAGTCTCCAGGATTGTCCTGGTGTTTCCAGAAATTTTGAATCATCACCCGGGCTCGTGGAATTATCAAATTTTCCCCCTGGAATTCAGTTTTCTCTAGGAAAATTTTCCAGGTTTTATGAAAGTTTCACAACAGAGCAAAACTAGCCTACTTTTTCCAAATATTTGTTGACAATAAGCAATTTTCAAGTTTTTTGGTTAACAGTAATGACATATTAATAGAGACAAACGAGGTCAGAAACTGTTGATTCATAATTAAGATAATTGTTGAACCTTTAAATAAGGGGACTTCTACACACACTTTAGGAATGTTACACATTACAAAATGGTGGTTGGACGATGACAAGAAAATCTCCGGGAATTTTGTTTTTACAAATTTGAACCTTGATATATAATACATTTGAAAATGAATAGTATCAGAAAGAAAAAAGACATTGACAGATTGATTTAATTCTACAAAAACTGAGATTTCAATTTTGAGAGAGTCAAGTTTGATTTTAAAACAAGGCCAAGTTTAGCATGAAATTTAATTTTTGAAAGGTTGGTTTTAGAGGTGAAGTTTTGAAAAAGTGGAAAGACTGAGAGAAAACAGGCTTTTAAAAGAGTGGTTAACAGAGGTAGCTGCTTAAAAGAATGGGCCGCACAGGTAGGTTAAACTGTATTTATGTATTTTGTAGTGAAATAATTAATGATAATAATTCAACTGACCTTAAACCATAGGTGATACATGGCTTCTTTTTACCTAACCAGTAATTATCTGAGATGCAGACATAATCAACATCCTAAAAAGGTAATATTTATATTATTATTACCCTATTATATTTATTCTGTTTACATGTAGCAATTTACAAGTACTGTAGTTGCATTTTAAACTATAAATTGTAAAGATCTTTATACCTTGAAGAAAGTATCTTTTCTTGAAAACACTAGATCATCTAAACCTTCTGAGCCAGACTCTTCCATACCCTCAAAGCAGAACTACAATTAAGGAAAAAAGAATTGGTAAAACATGCACCTGATAGTAAATGAATTTTTTGTCATTCAATATTTTGTTGTATCAAACCGCTTTAAGTCAATATTGAACAATTACACGGGCTGGGGAGAGCTTAGTATGTACTGTAGTATACCTATTCTACTTTTAAAACTAGGTATACACCGGGTGGGCATTAAAAAAAATTGCCCATATTTTGACCGTGAATATCTTCGAAATCCTTTAGCGTCAGCTTCTAAAAAATTACACATCCAAAGACCCAAGTGTCCTAAGTATACTTACCAAATTTCAATTCCACCCCTTAAGAGTCCTGTTTATAGGACCAAAATTGAAATAATGCGTCAACAATTTCTGTTCTTTTGTCTATTGCGCACAATCTAAAATGGAATCTTTTTCATCCGTGAAGCCAAAATTCTTAACTTTCTCCACTGAAAACTCATCTTCAAGGTTCAAGGTCAAACCATTTCACCCATACTTGAAGTCTTGTGTTTGTTTGTTTCAATTCTTGTTCTTTTGTCATTTTTATCACAGAAGTTCGAGATACTTCAAGGTTAGTGGAACCTTTTAGTTTTTTTCTAAGGAATCTTTCACAATTGTTTTTCTTTTCTAACAGTTTAGTGAAACATGTTTCTGTCAATTCCTTGTCTGTTCCGAAAATAATAATAATAATAATAATAATAATAATAACAATAATAATAATTAGATTTTTATATCGCGCCTTACACAGTAAAGTCTCAAGGCGCTATGGACCAGATGTTACACATCCATAAGATTTTCTACGCCCCTAAGGGTCCGTCATGTCCTGCTGCCCGAATAACGGGCGCTACATTCTTCTGTCCACACAGCAGGAGATGTATGGACCAGTACACCGGGGTAAGCCCCTACTCATCTCAAAAGATGTACTGGGTTCTTTATAGTGCACATGAGCTGTTTGTGTACACTGGGCCTACGGTTTATAGTCCTTATCCAAGAAGACTTGTTCCACCACCAGAACCATGGTGCGAGCAGGCCTCGAACCCATGCTGTTGTTTTTGCAATTGCTCACGATTCCCTTGCCTTTACCGCTCGGCCATACAACTCACAACAACTCGAAAATAATCTTGATTCAGCAAAAGTCATCTGACACAAGAGTGTTTTTGACAATAGTGCCAGATTTTTTCAGAAGAAGCTTGATTGATGCATGTCTTACAGGTTCAGCACATGCTCTATTCATGACAATTACATGCAATATAATGTATCAGTGGAACGTGTGTTTTGGAGGCTATGTTTTCACTTTCAACCCGTGTACAAACTACTCAGGCAATGTTCTTCAAAATTAGTCAATACCAAAATAATTCCATTTAAATGTATAAAGGTTGAAACAGTTTGACAATAGGATAGTGGAGTAATGCATCATCAAAATATGGGCAATTTTTTTCTTATCCACCCGATATATTGGTGACTAGTTTAAAAAAAAGGTTGTCAAATTATCTACCTCACTTGCGAAACATCCGCAATTTTGAAAAACATCATTAGCGTCAACAACCAACCACATAAAAATGTTCATGGTATCATTTTGAAAAGAATCTTTTTCTAAACATTTAATTGCTCAATCAATGTATCAACTTACTTTAATATTGGTGGGGATCTCTTGGCCTAGGGCTTGCATAGCCTCTATCATGTTGATCCATGCTAGTACAGGTCCCTTATCATCTGATGAACCTCTACCGTACAGTTTTCCATCCTTTTCCGTAAGCACAAATGGCTCTGTATCCCAGCCATCAGCCTGTATGAAACAAGGTAAGACAAACTGATGATTTGATTACCAAGCATGGAAAACTATTATAAGTCTATGCATGGAAATGCTACATGGACCCAATCCCATGGCAGACCTAAACATTAACAAAATATAACAATGCATTGTGTCTTGAAGACATCTACTCATGTGAGGTTGTGATAAGTGCCATCACTGATGTCATGTCACTAATGTAAGTGTAAGATAATGCCATTTAGGGGCTGTTTCTACTGAGAAAACACAAAATAATCGATTAAAATTAATTGGTTATTTTTATGAGTGTCCTTCAATTTGCAACTTATTTTTCCACTCAGTGAAATCGGTTAAATGACCACCATCCTCGTGATAATTACATCACTATTACCCATAAACGAAGAGCTCTCGATTTTGGGACGAGTTGGTTGGATTCGCTCTCTACTAGTTTGTTTACATTTACAATCTGAAGTTTTACCAGTATTTTTTGTGCTATTACATTCAGAAGAATAGCACATTTTAGCAATGTTATTTTTTACTATAGGCAATCCATTTAATTTTAACAATTAATTTTAACGACACATTAACGATAATTTTTCCATGATTAATTAATCCATACTGAGGCAGTTCACATTCAATACAAGCAAAGCTAGGCCTAGGGCCTAGGCTAGTTGTTTTTTTATACCTGTGATTTCACTAAGGTCACATAATAATCGGTATTTTTGCGTTGCCGCTAAAAAATGCAACACGATAATCGATTTGCCATTCCAAACCCTCAATCTATAGCATGTTTTTATTCAGTATTCTTTAATCTGTTTTTTTCAGACTGGTCCCATACTACTGCCAGAAAATAATCAATTTTTTTTTTAAACAGATTTTTATTCAATTTTTTTCTCTTCACTAGAAACAAGCCCTTAGATACCACTAATACTTTTATGTTTACATTGTAGTAAACAACAGTCACATAGCCTCATTATTCTGCTTATTTTACGTGGTCATTCATGCATAGAAAACTTAATTAAACATCTTAATTAGCTAATTAATAAATATTTAAGAATAATTGTTAAAATCTGCCACAGTACATTTGTGAGGAAAATTTAGAAGAATGCACATTGATATTCATATGATGCCTTTTAAGGAAAATTTAGGCATTTTCCTTTCTAAGATTGTAAGAAATAAAAGAACAAGACTAAGATGACATTGTGCTTGGGGACAATCGACCAGTACAAAAAGATATCATACCCGAGGATCATATCTAAATTTAGTTCCACCAGAGGTTGCCAAGGATAGTGTGTATTGAAACATGTGTTTCCATAGATATAGCTTACATGAGGATGTATGCATGCATTCATATATGGGAGAGGTTGGCGCAGTAGCTACGATTCAGGGCTCCAATCTCATGGTAAGGAGTAATGTCCTTGAGCAAAACATTTTGCCATGTTGACTCTTTTCACCCAGTAATATCAGTGGGTACTGGCATTTTGCTTGCAGTGCTCGTGTCCATCAAATGTTTAGTGAGCTAAGTGCCATGCATAGAGGTGACAACATCTATTATCCTTGCTAATTTTGGTTATTTGTCAAACTTTGTTTACAGTGTGTGCGAAAGATTAGCAAGATCACGAATCCTACAAAAAAATGGATAAGAAACCAGTATTTTTTTCAGGCACAGCTGTGAAGCAAAATTACTTTTTTATGAGTGTAGGCCTTACTTGTAGTAATTAGGAATACATAGCCAGTGGGATTTTTTAAGAACAATGTCTCATCCGTGGAAGACTTCTACCAGTATAATACACTGGATGGAGGTATTTTAATACTGTACCTCCATGACTGTATGGGTATCAATTTTAAGATTTAATGTTATGGATTTTCAATTCAATTAATTTAAATGATTCATAATAAAAATTATGTTGTATGTGTGTATCATTCACTAATGAAACCCTAGTTTAACTGGTACCGAGGATAATATAGGACTAAGCCAACCAAAGTTAGAATAACTAATTGAGAATTGCGCAGGGGACTGCTACCAACCATGCACAACCACCACAATTAATTAGTACTAATCCCAAGTGAATTTTAATAAATATATTTATACTACTTAATTATAATTTGAATATTGTACTTACTTTTCCATATAGTGTAATTTTATACCAAAAAATAAAATGGAATATAAGAAATTGCTATAGTTAAAAGGTTTTACTAAATTAGAAATGTTAAATTCCTATAAAAAAAATGGAATTTCGAATATTGAAGATAACAATGATAATAAAGACTAGCCATAGTATTAGTATGTCAGAGACCCAAAATTTTTAAAGAGTTTGATTTTGTAGCACATAATAAAAACTGTTCAACCGTAGGTGTGGCACAATGTAATTAGGCTTAACTGGTAGACCTAATAGCGAATATTATATATTAATTTTAAGAAAAAATGGCATACAGTTGACCTTCTCATTTACACACCCCTTGGGCTGGAAGATGTTTGTAAATGAGAAAGTTTGTAAATGAGAAGTTTCATAAAAACTGGTCAAATAAGGCCTCCAAAACACTTCTTTGGTTTATTTTGTGTTCTTGGTTATTAGAAAAGTTGTTTAAATGAATGACAAATTATCGGATAATTACATCATTGGCCATTATTTTAATGGTGTCATTGACTGAATAGTGTTTGTAAAAGAGAAGGTTTGTAAATCAGAAGTCCATAAATGAGAAAGTCGGCTGTACAAAATGTAACATTTATATTTGTTTAAAGTGGCCTGCCTAGTAAGTTAAATTAAAGTTGATGGTAGCCTGATAATTTTTCAAAGCTTATTGAACTTTTTATCGGCTAAAAATTCCCAAAAATCACAAAATAACATGACTATTGCTGTTAAATTTTTACTTCATTATTATACATAAATTTTTTATTGACGGCATAGGCCTACTCCCTTACAGTAAGAGCATGCCAATGGAAAGGCGTAAATTTGGCAGTCTAATTAAAATAGCCGCTGTTTTAAAACATTTTTCCAACTTTTTTTCTAAAATTTGTTTATCTGTGCTACAAAGTTGGCATTATGCAGTGGAGCCTTTTACATACATCCAGCCTAAAACAGTAATGGCAATATAACGGTAATTTGTCTAGGGTCTGAAGCAGTCTAATAAATGCAGGCATTGTGATGGCATTGACAAGAAAGTACCATTTCACACCAAAGACAGCATTCGCAAATTACCACAATATTGCCATTTTATATTTCTGTATGAAAGGTGTTTAATATAAAAGCTTGCCATGAATCTCTGTCACTTCAGTCTATCTCATTAACAAGACTAATAGTGGACATGATATATGTGAGGTCTCACAACAAAATGAGTCGCATCGTAGGTGTGATTAAATTGAGATAATCACCAAAATAGGTCTGAAGTCAAATTTTTGGAAAATTTAGTTTTAAATCAATTATGAATACTATGGTACTTCTATTTCATTATAATATACTTTTTAGGTCAGTTTCCATGTAGGACAGTGTCCTCCATGCAGGTTTTCTGAGATTTATAGTCTTTTAATTGTTTATTTTTTGATTTCTTTATGGTCGAATTTCTCAAAACCATGTTTCCATACATGAAAATTTCAAATGCTCATATCTATGGATCTACATATCCAATGAATATCATTCAAAATTTAGATTACAGCTTACATTATCCTCTACTGGTAGGTACCAATAACTTAATTTTGGATTTTCCTACCATGAGACTCATTTTGTGGTGAGACCTCACATATAAATAATAGTGGACATGATATATAACTAATAGTGGACATGATATATAACAAATATTGGACATGATATAGTGGACATGATATATAACAAATATTGGACATGATATATAACCAGTCACCAATATAATCTGCTGCATGATTGACCTAAATACTTTACCAGGAGAGCGGGCTGTACATCTAAATGTCCATAAATACAAACAGTCTTCTTATTAGGATCCGATCCCAAGGAGCCTGAGAAAAAAAAGGTATAATACTGATAAATTTATAAGATAAATGAAATATAAATATCTGTTACAATATACCATAGAAAACAATACAAAATAGTTACCTGGGTTACTATATATTTTTTTTCTAATAAAAATCTATAATCAAGGGGGATGGGGGGAAGATGCGGAGGGTGCGAACGCACCCCCTCGAGACCCAACAAGAAACAATAACAGAGATGTAGTTGAGTCAAGCGCACATCAAAAGCACAGAAAACGTGGTAAATTAGGTTTTTTTATTTTTTTGCTTGTCAAAATGAAAACCAGCTACGCTCACTTGGATATAAGAAAGTGCGCCCCACCATACGCTCAATCTGCCCCTGGAGTAGATACATTTTGTCTTTTTTCAATAATGCAACCCCTCTTGAAAAAAATCTGGTGACGGCCCTGGAGTATCAAAATCTCATCCTCTTTACATGAGCCATAAGACTCGGAAATGGATTAATTATATAAAACTAAGTGAAAATTGAACATAAAACATGACAAAACATTTATAGCCATCCATATTTTAATTTAAAGATAGCTTAGAGAACTAGGAGAGCAGGAGCAGATCCAGAATCGTGTGAAAGAGGGGGCGCAAAATTCCTGGCCAGGTGGGCGTGTCCAGCAAGAAAGAAACCTGTTATTTGCGAGTATTTTGACTATCTTAAGCTGTAGTTGTATGCAGTTTGCACGTATTCTATTCTTCAGTGAACATCTAGAGGCGGCACACCTAATTTAAGAGGGGAGTACATGTACTTTTGATGATATTAGAGGGGGCGTGTGCGCTGGATGCTCCCCCTTCTAAATCCACCCCTGGAGAGGTGAGAAATATTTTATCAATTCATAATCATACTTTCTTCACCCTCATAATTGAGAAAAATACATTGCATCCTCATGAGAAATTTATATTACTTGTCTTAGAACTCACTTAAAAACAGTAAATTCATTTAAAATGCTCTTTAAAACTGGATAAAAAGTACTGTACAATGAATGAGCACCAGGTTCTATACCACCAGTGGTTGATATTCTCGGATACATGTTGATATTTATATCAACATGTATCCACTACTTTACATGCAGTAAAGATAGCGGTTTGTTCCAGAAGCCACAGACCTCAACCACCCACTTTGAGCACTGTTTCAGGATTAACTGATGAGTTTCATCATCAATCACAACCCCAAAAAGTCGGTTCAGGTACCCATGGTACAAGAAATCAACGGACTACTTCTCCAAACTCACGATCACCTCAACACTTCTAACTACCTGATATGTTCCTTATTTCTCTGTGTAACATTACCTCCCCACACTGTAACAAAATATTTCCAAGTTCCAAGAATAACAGATTTGTAGAAAGAAATCATAGTATTATTTTTAGCATTATCTTTTTCAATTGTCTAGGCTGGTCTAAGGCGATACATTTGTGAATTCAATTTTTTATCTATGTGGTCATTCCACGTTAACTTGCTACTGAAGACGACCCCTAGATATTTATAAACCTCGACTCTTTCGATTATGATACCCATAAATTCTTGATATATTGTCTTCTTTCTAAAATGATAACCAATAGGTATATATTATTTATTAGGGAAATAATTTTTGTTTGAACAAATGGGTTTCATTTCAAATAAATTGTTTAGTTTTGTAATCTTTCATCATAAATATCTTTTTATAATACTATCTTTTATAATACTTGTAAATTCTTTGTTTTGTGCCACTTTTTTTATCTAATTTGTATATGAAACTTCCTCTTTCGTTGCACTTTCTCTGCATTTAGGAGGCAATTCATATATTTATTTAACATTTATTTAATTATGTTATATATACATAAGATATTAAAACAAATGCAAACAATGTCTAAAATTTACCAAAAATTATTTACATGACGTAGTTACTCTTGTCTATGTCATTGTAAACAATAATGGTAAAAACAAAACAGAATTCTGTATTTCCGTCTCTGGACTAAGATTATGAAATATAGTTAGGATTATGACAATTTTGATTATTATCAAATCTATCATTTGGGCAAGAAACAGCGATACTTGTATTGCCTTTTGTGATTCCCTTTACGGTAGCACATAATAATTCATCTTTTTTTTAATTTTGATTTTTTTTCCAATTTAAAACCGTTCATTTTTCAATTTTAGAAACGTTTTAGTTTGTATGAATAAATACAGTATTTGAAATGAATTTTAATTTTCTTTTCCAAACTGCCTTGTCAAATCTACAAAAATATCTTAGGTAATGCGACCAGTTCTGGTGAGAGGTTGCTTGTTCTAAATAAAAGAGATCAACTGCACACAGCCTATCTATGTTTCCTATTACAGTCGAACATCCCTGTGCGGACACCTCTCGTAAGCGGACACCTCCCATAATGGACACTAATTCAAAGACCCGTTTGTTCTTCCTATCTAATCAGTGCATTTGGTACCTCTCGTAAGCGGACACCTCCCGTAAGCGGACGCGGACACTTTTTGTCTTAAAATTTAGATTTTTTGTATGTAAATTTACCTCCTGTAAGCGGACATCCCATAAAATTTAGTGATTTTTTTGTACAAATACATATTTTTATACAAAATAGTCCTTATACTGTAATGGCTGAGAATCATATTACTGAAACAATCTTAAAAATGATAAAAAATATAATAACATACAGAATGCGGTGTCTAGAAATTTGAAAGGCCATTTGTTCTAAAAAAGCCGTGAAATGTTAGACATAAGGACGTATACATAATTTTACAACTTTGGCCCTCTATCGGCGGGAATTCTCGTAAGCGGACACCTCCTGTAAGCGGACACTTTTCCCGAACCTGATGGTGTCCGCTTACGGGAGGTTCAACTGTAGTTCTTATCTGAAAAGACCTGTTCACCACAAAAACCAGGTGCTGAGGGGGTCCTCAAACCCCTTGTCATATTTTACGATGCTTAAATCAGGGGCAGATCCAGGATCCACCAAAAGGGGGGGGGGGGGG
>JAOTQE010056346.1:0-17836 GCA_025631205.1 Nesometra sesokonis
ACAAAATGTAAAAAGCTGTTTTTTCTTCATTTATTGAATCCATATATTTAGGCTCCGCTTACACTGCATGTATTTTGGCTATTTAAAAAAATAGTAAATAGCAAATAGTAAAGCCCCTCATCAAAATAAAATTTCATATCACGTGAAACTAGTAATTTTATTTTGCCTTATTTTGACTTAATTTAATTTTCTACCACTTTGAAAATCAGTACACTATTACTGAAAGTACATACAATATAAAGTGTACATTCATACGCATCCACTAACGGTTACCAGCATCAAGATACTGAAATACAGTTAAGCCATATCTTTCTCATGCGACTCTCCCGATCGTGATAATTTGAAATCCTAACCTCTGACCCATTAATACTTGCATCTGATTGGTGAGTAACATTATCCTGTCATTCTCCGATCTTGATACCGATTGGTATCATGATACAGCATCGAGATCCTGTAAGTCACTTATGGAATCGTGATCGGTCATTCACACGCAAGTATTTAACGGTTAAATTAACCGATCGGGCCCGATCTTGATGCCAGGCCTCTCGTGTGAACCTAACTAAAGACAGTTTTAAATAAAGTAAATAAATAAAAGTGTTATATTTTGCAGTCTAAAAAACTTATTAAAAACACTAATTTCTATTCTTTAATATAAGTTAATTCTCAACTTGATGATTTTTGTCATTTTCAGGTGATATACATCTTTAAAATTTAAAAGGCAGATTAATCATTAAAAGTATATTCAGCCCTATTTGGGAATTTTTAGGGTTTTTTCCCCTTGAGTCTCATAAATTAAAATATATATATATATATATAAATAAATGCTAGATTTTATCCATATTCTTTTACACACAAAATAGCAAAGTGGGTAATTTTTTATTGTCAAATAAAAATGGCTATTTTACACTTTATACAAACATCAGAAATTAACAATTTTGGTTAAAACACACAAGAAAAGTATTTTTCTATATTTTTAGAATGACAATTGATTTTTCACAATTTATTTAAAAAACCCCTCCTTCAGACAATTTGTATGTAAAAGAATAGGGATTCTATCTTGTAATTTGAACTATCCCCCCAATTAGCAATTTTAGTCTGTTTCACCAATAATTATGATTATTAGTTAATAATCATTATTATTAGCAAAATGAATAATAAAAATTCAGAAACAGGGCTGAATATACTTTTTATGATAAAATAAAAGAAGGAAGATAAATTTTTTGGGTGAACCTGCCCTTTAATAGCTTTCATGGGAACCATAATCTCTTGATTCCGTCTAGAAAGGCATAGTTAACAGATTACAGTTTAACACACTTAATTTTACATTCTGTAGAAATACAATATGGACCAAAGTTCAGAGGTTACATAAACTGGTTAACATTGGCAATTATCAGTACATATCAAGGTCTCTCTTAATTAGGCCAAAAAAAAAAATTTTTAATGTTGCCCAAACTCGACCGACCCAAAAATCGCAAAAATTCAGGGTCGGCTTCTTTTTTTTTTTTTTTGCTTGTACTAAATGTTTTCGAATCAAATATTTCAGCTTTGGTTGGCCTTATTCGCCGATCTAGCGGGGCTAAATGACCATACTCGAAACAAATCAATATAAAAACACTACACTAGGCCTACGTTGGCACCTATATCTAGCTACAGTAGGCCTACCTCAATTTCAACATAACATTTTTTTGTTATGTCTTATAAATTATTCTACTGTATTTAATAAACAATATTTTAATTAATGGTAGTAGATTTTTAAATGAAATTTAAAATGTGAACATTTTAGTTACTGGATGATCTTGACTAAGTTTTCCTCTCCGTCGCCAGGAAAATGTCAATAAAATGAGTGGTCCCTAAACATGAAGACCTTACTTTTGTGTAGGGACCACTGGATAATATTGAATTCCTTTGAGGGGATACCAAAAATTATTGAACGAGTGGACGATTATGCGGGTCACAACACTGCTGTGTCCCATACGCACATCCGGTTTACATTTTAAATAATCGTTGCTTGGCGAAATCAGACGACAACAGCTTGAGAGATTGGATATAATATTGAACTGGTCCAAACGGCATTATTGAATAATAATTATATTTGTTTCATGGCCTATTTGCATGATTGACAAGAAACTAAAAATAATATACATATAAAAACATTTTAAAAATCCTTTAAAAAATATTGGAAATTTAAAAAAAACCAAGGGTACTGTATATAGGGCAGCAATAATTTTGTGTAAATCAACAAAAAATATATAAGCCAGTAAAATTCAATAAAATCATTTATTTTAGAAAAGTAATAATCGGCAAACAACTGTACAGAAAATAAATAAATGCCCATAAAGTCCTAACAAAAAGATGCTCTTATCCGAAGGAGGGCAGGCACCATTACGAACTACATAAGATTCAAATCAGTATATATTTAATTCCACTTGTCTGCAATGAGACCACCAATTAAAGAAATAGATTCTAGCCGAACTCCCCAATGAAATGTCCACAGCTCTCTGCCCTCTAAATGACCCCTACTTTGTAAATATTTGGGATTAAAATGATTTTTTTATCTACAGCGAATGAAAATGACTCAGTGTACACCTGATTGGATATACCCTTTACTGAAGTTTTTAGAGTTATTCTTGGCTAAATGTGGGTTGCAGAAATAGTTCAGAAGAACACTTTATGAAATTAGATAATTACCTAAGCTTGGAACAAAATCCCCTTCCATAATTGTAAAGTAGTACTGTGCCACTAGGGCCTTGAGACCCAAATGAGGTAATTGGATTTGCTTGTAAAATCTACCTAAAGACCTTCTGTCTACTACAGTTTGGGCAGACAATCTTTATCTCTCTCTAATCAGTACTCTCTACCAGGAAGCCGAGGATATAGCAGTTTTCCGAAGTTGTTTTTTAAGAACATCTACATTTTCAGAAAGAAAAAAAGATATTAAGTTTGCAAGATGAGTATGTTTCGTAACTTTTTAGTTTACACGTTTTCCTTTCAAGAACATGTCAAGATCATGCTTATGGCTCGCAGCCAATTCTCCCAAGATGGCGGTATAGAGAATCCACTACGACTTAACCATTTCCTCGGGCAATGCAATAACTTGTCTTGGGCTTAAAAGTCTTAAATTTACAAATGCAAGATTTAAGTGAACTAAATCCAACAGAAACTAAACAAAACAATATAAAACAAACTAACAGGTCAAATGAAAACTGAAATATTCTTTTAAATAAATATATTTTCAAAATCACCATTCTAAAGTTTGGGTGGAATTTATAATTTACATTATGGATTGGCTAAAATGGAATAGTTGTTAAACCACATTGGTGCCGATATTTTTAATAAATAAAATTTTGTTTCAGATTATGTAATTATATTTCATAATGCTTCTTATTTGTTTTAAATATTGTCCAAACAATGCCTTCAAGGTATTCATCAATTCACTTGCAAATAACATTTTAAATTGAACTATTACAAAGGTCATGTCACTTGAAATAAGGTGACCAGATACATTATGCCAGTCTGTTGGTAATTGATTGACACTTGTAAACAATACCAGTTAGTATTCTATAGAACATTTAGAAAAACAGCTTTAATAAAGGGGTTACATATAATACAAAAAGGCATAAACAATGTTTGACAATCTGTCAACAGATTAAACATACTGAAGAAGTACTGCACTTTCTTAGTGGACCAATATACTACTTGATGGTACATGAGATGTCATTCATTGTTATTATTGAACACTGATAGTGACTTATTAATACACAGTGATACATGTGCTGCCAATCATGCCCAAATGTCCAATATGCCCATGAGAATTATCTTTTGCTACTGGACACTTTGTAAACATGGAACAACACAGTCAAAATAACATAAGATAGGTAATACGAAAACAGTGTGTCTGTACAAGGGGCTATGGTGGGTATTTACATAGAAAAACCCCCATGACTTCTAGCCCATGGAGATCCATTTTGGATGTTTCACACATACATCGCATTTACTCAATCTGTGAAAATATCAATAATAACTGATCTATAATAAACTTGAGATACCCCAAAATGAGAAGAAAATACCAAAAAGATTATAGTTTTCGTGAAAAACCCTTATAAACCTCAACAAATACAGCAAGACAGATAATAAGTAAGTAATAAGGTTAATTTTTTTTTTTTAATTTTTGCTTTTCGAGCACTTGGTTTTTGGCAGTGATTGTCTCATTCATGGGGCTCCCACAAAGTTGGCAGGCATATGAACAGGGTCAAACCCAGGACCATGGTACTGGGAGGAAAACTGCTAACCTCCCCAAGCTTCAGTGCAGCTTGAGGGGTTAACATGCACTTGGGGGGGGGGGGGGGGGGCTAAAATGCACTTGGGACGGGGTCAACATGCCTCGTACTCTGAAGTTAACATCGGACCAAACTCTTCTTTTCTGCCCACTTTGGAAGTTAAAGTCATGTGGGAAAAGATCCTTCAAGGACCTAATCGCTTTTGTCTATTCATGATTCACCTTCTGTTTCTGTTTTCAAACATCGTTTGAACAGGGAGGGCTATTTTATACCTCCCTGGTTTGAAATATTGCCTATTTAGCTTTTTCTGATTCTTTTTTCCTTTTTCAATTGAAGCACATAGAGATTTTAGTATTTTGCACTATATAAATTTTTAACCATTTAAATAGAAAGAAATATCTTAGTTTGCACTTTTTATTTACTGTAATTAATTCAAGATGATATCGCACACAATACAAGGATATTATCTTGAAATCCATCACGCTTAACCCATCATACAATCACATACACACCACATTGAAAACGAATACAGAGTTGGAACGAACGGAGGCCTAACAATGGATAGAAACGAGCGTAAGTAGGTTAGTGGTTGAGCGACCTGTGAATCAACCAGCCTCTCAGGAAATGTCTGCCTTTGTTAATCCCGCTTGGAGCTCTAGTAGGAATATCTAGCTGCTCTCCACTGTGATACGGATTACAGCTCGATGAGAGTAGTTAGATTACAATTATACCCATCGAATTCTGGACCACCCTGTGATTTGAAGCAAAATCCAGTAGTACACTACTGTAGTTCATTCAAATTATTGTCATACAAAACAACTCACTTCACATTGTATGTCAAAATAAAGCCAAATAAAAAGATGTTCAGCTTAAGAATAAATTTCAGAGGAATGGCAGTTTTTATTCTTTTAATTTTATCAGTATATTTTTATATTGTCATCTCCATAGATTTGTATCATCTTTTAACTATTGAATCATCAACTTTACATTGATCATAAACTATTATTGATTTCCAAACGAAATAACATTAATAATTACCTGATGCAAATTTAAATATGTATTTCATCAACAAGGTAACATCGGATATAAACTTACAAAAACATACATTTACCTCAAGTTATCTTTAAAAAAATAAATAAAAATTAGAGGCGATTAGAAATTCAGGAGTGGGTGGTGACAGAACAAGTATATTTTTTTAATTTGGCCTCATACAACCCTCAATAATACAGTAGATATAATAAGAGTCTTAGAAATAAGGCAATTTGTTTTATAGCTAAGAGAAAAAAAAATGTCTATTAAAATTATTACCTGTATCTCTTACAAAAAAGGAAAATCCTAAAAATTAGAGATTATACATCAAATTTAATTTCAGGAGTAAAAGCAAACAATTTTTAAAATAACTATAAACAAACATGCATCAAATATCAAGTATGGTAATAAAACACTTTGGACAGTATTCTTACTTTATTACTAAAAATGGCGCAAGTATACGTCACAAAACAAAATTAATTTATTTGTGTTTTCCAGTACAAATAGGTCCGTAATATGCAACATGTATGCTACAATGCTGTTTTTTTGCTTTCCCTTTAGGAAGAAAAGTGATATATTATTGTAATGATATTAAAGTATGGGACTATCTTGATTCATTTTCCACAAATCAATGAGAACCCAAGGGCCAAACCTACATTTAGGTAAACTAAATTGTTGTTCAGTTTTAAGGGAAACATGTACTGAATAGTAATCGTGAAGAAAACATAAAACAAGATAAATTAGGTAGGTGTTATAACCAAACCTGAAACTACAGCTTGGCTGTAACTTATCAAGTTAATCTTTTATTACTAACCTTGACTTCACATGGATTTCAATATCCCTGAAAAGAGTGTTATTAAAAAAATATAAAACAAATAATACCCTAAGACTCTACAAACACAATTTTAATATCTTTTTCACTTTAAGATGAAGTTTTGCAAAATATTAGTTGTTTTGAAACAGCTATGGAAGGCCAACTAATAATTATCTAAGTGTAAAAAACCCTCAAGGTTTTTAATAGTTCATATGTTTTTCATCAATTCGCAGTATTTTTACATGATTGGTTATACAGTTTATTTGATGAAGTTTAATGCGTAGGTCACTGCACCTATCAAGGACTTGAACATTGTAGTATAATTTTGTGAACTGGTAATGTATCCATAATGTTTCTATGCTCTTGTGATTAATAAACAAATAATGGTTTTATCAATATAAGTGCTAATTGCTAAATCAGCTATGAGCCTGACATTATTGCCCTAGTCATCAGTACAAATTCCCATTAACAAATAGCTCACTAGGGTACATTACATAATGACCCAGGTTATTAGTACATCGGCATTTAAACCTCATAGGTACATATTTATACTCCTGGGTAGAGAGGCAGCAATGATGCTCAAGAGATAAAATTTAAAACATTAATTTTATGGAAAGTATAGTAGCCATACTCCACAAAACCAAACATAAACATAATTTTTTTAATCAAAATTTTAAAAATTATTATGTCAATCAAAGAAATGAAAGCTTGCCAATCTTTCATTTGATGATAGGACACAGAACTGTAAAACAGTAATTCACAAATGCCGGCTTTAGTGCAGAAGGTTACTTCTCACACATTCAGATTTTTAGTGGACTGGTACCAATCGATAACTCAGAGTTCCACCCATGTAGAAGTCTAGGGTTCATGTCCACTAAAATCAAAAAAATCATGTGTGCCACCATTTTTGTATGCTTTATACTACTAAACAGAAGAAAATTCACAAAAAACATTTTAAACAAGAAAACTTTTAACATAGCCATTATGATTTGTGTTTTACGTTGACATTCACCGAATTAACTTTGAGCAATAACTTTGGGTATGACGGACAGGCTAAAAGTCAACTGAAAAAGTCAGACTCAATTTAAATATCCTAACATCTTGTCATTTCTAGGGTTAAAAAATTATTAATATAAATATGAAATATTGCTTCAAAAATAGCTTTCTTCTACGCATGTTTACGGAATTCAAACATTTTAAAAGTCAACACTTAAAATTATAAATGTGCAAAAATATAACAAAAAAGACTGACATAAAGCTAAAATTTAAAAAAAAATGTAGTTTTGTCGAATAACTTATAAGATTTAATTCATCTAAATTACTGTTATTTAATACTTTAGTTTATTTTACACTTTTTAATTATCTTTTTGCATATTTATATTTTAAAAAACAATTAACATTGTAATTTACTTGATGAAACTTTGTATAAATTAATCACTGTAAACCTGAAATAATGTGTACTTTGCATAAAGCTATTAAATTAAACACGAAGGTTAATTAATTTTATCAATGATAGGCAGCCTATTTGCATGACTCAAAAAGTAACATTGTATTTAACTTGGTTGGAACAACAAGAATGCTATTACACCAGAACTGTGGTCAAGGTGAATATTGAATCCTACAAAGTGTAAGGAGAGTTCACAAACTATTTTAAGACATAGGTCATACATTATGGCAAATCTTTATTATCAACTTCTTGTCACATCCAGTTTTCATCAAGATGATCCTGTCATGTTTCCTTATTATGAGGATTTGCAAATGACGCTGTTAAAATGTGACAGAGATCCGGGAAAATACAAATTTGAACACAGGACCTCAAAATTAAGGCAAGCATGTTGCCAGCCCACCTACTGCACCACTCATTGATTATAAATAACCCTATAAACAATGATAGTTTTCCACATTTGGTAAATTTATTTTAGATAAGTACCTGTAATCAGAGGCTGCAGTTTTGATTGTCATGGTTAGTTTTACAAAGTTAAGGGGCTTTCACATCTGTTCCGGCTCCAGTTCAGGTTTAAGTTCTGATTCTAGTTCTGATTCTGGCAGAGAAATCGGATTCCTCTTTAATAGTGAAGACATTCACATCTATTCTATTCTGATTTGTTCGTCTTTACCATTGAAAGAATAAAATCCAATTTCTTTGTTCAGAATCAGAATTTGAACAGGACTGGAATAAACAGATATGAAAGCCCTTTATGGTAAAACCTCTGAAATATAGATACGATACATAGGATAGACAGGATAAATGTTGAAATATTGAATCATAACTCCATGACTGAATGTAACATAACCATTACTGGATTCAATTAAATTTCCTTGGTTTTTACCCTATTTCAATATTCGGAGATTGTAATTTTTTTATGAATTTAAATTTTTCTACACAAGTTTTCAAAGAAAAGAATTACACAATGTATTTATTTCTGTGATATTTACTTAGCACAGAAACAGTGCAACCTGAAAATTACTAACTTTTACAGTATTTTACTGTTACTATTATTTCTTCAAAGTGCAATATACTTTTGAAATTTTAAAATAATTAGTGGATCTTTTAGATAGTTGTATGCATAATTATTATTATATAACTTTATAATACTATATATAATACAAATAATCATTACAGTACAATCTCCAATTTAATAAACTATAGAGTTCAATTATTTGATATTGCATCCATCAAAATGCAAACAAACCCACAAAATCCACAAAGAAATAATTTTAATAAACATAAAAATGAAGTGCATCGCTGTTCCTTTGTGTCAACAACATAAAAATCTCATGTAAAAATTAATAGGATTATTTTTCATTTTAGAGACAGACACATATTGATTGGTATCGCGGTATAATGTGCGGAGGAGAAACTTTAATACCGTGGATAAAGTTGTAAAATAAAATCATACTATTCTAAAACAGATTCTAGAGTCTGCAATATTTCACATACAGTAATTCATATATTTTATTACAAATAATATGCATTCATTATTACTGATTGACATTTTTCATTCACTTCATCAAATATTATTGATCAGACCCGGAGGCAAAAACAAAATAATAATTCACAGTAATTATTTAGTAGAAAGTAATCGGCCGAACGAAAAAAAAATCATCCATAATAGTAGTTATACTCATCAAATTTCATTTAATTTGAGCGAGTAACACAGCTATGCCGTAAAGATTATGGTGGAATGTATTTCAGTATGCATAGTTACTTAAGAGAGATCAAAAAATTTCATTAATACAAATGTAAATTAACTTGAATAACGGACAAGTTAAAGTTATCTATATTAATGACAATAGTAATCAGGTACATTATAAAGAAGACCAGAGAATTTAGACATGGAACGGAAAAAAAGGTGTTGAGACCAGTCCAGGTAAAGAGTTTTAATGTACTATTTCCTTGATAGTACGAAAGAAAATGGGGCAAGGCATGGTAAAACCACCAAGTTGTCGCACATGGAAGTTTAAATGGTGTTTTATTCAAATTCAAAATGACATAAAACATAGCAGCCAAAATGGCTGAATTGCGAATTGTTGACATGAGGAAAACATCATAAAACATTTAAAAAACATTAAAAAGTAAAGATAAAATTAATATTTACAATCATACAACACTCATTACAATCATCATTAACATTAACGATACCATGGGTCATCCTTAATTAAATTTCTTAATTAAATTAATTAATTATGGAGAAATAAGCAAATAAACAACAGGAAATACAAAAAAAACAAAGGTTTTTCTTTTTCATTTTGTTTCATAACTTTTGTTATAGATATCAGATTTAATATGGTTTCAATATTAACTCAATTTTTCAATTTTGCGAGAACTTGGTTTTGCTGTGACATGCTTCAAATCTACTGTATGTTTAAAATTTGTACTTTATAAATGAACATGCCACATTTAATTTTTTCAGTTAATTACTTGGCAAAATGAAACATCTTTATGTTCACAATAAAACTATTCTTCATTCATTTTTGTTGTTATTTTGACAAATAATATGTATATTATGTATTAACTATTTTAACTCGGACATAGGATATAGTTGAGCCAGTCTATATTAAGAATGATTTTTTTATAGGCGAGACGAAAATTTAAGAGCAGACTGAGAATACCAAAGGTATTTCAAAACAAGCCAGGTCAGAGCTTTCACTTTGATTTGGGGTGTAAAAGCTGTCTTCCAGGCAGTGGTGGCGCTATGGGGACCCCCCCCCCCCCCCCCACCCTCCCCAATCCTCAAAGTAAAACATTGGATTTATAAGCAACAAAGCGTATATACTAAAGCCGCAATCGCACTGGATATAAAAAGAAAATATTTTACCAAGACCACTGGTAACATTTAAAATGTCGTCGTTGTTCGCACTTGGATTATTTTTCGTGGTTAGTTTTATCATACGCTGTGGTAAAACCATAAAGCCATATTACTCAAGGTCATAACTCATGGATTGCCCAAGTGACCACCAATCAAGGTCATTCTGTAACATGACTCGGTAAGTCACGCCGTCCGCATTGGACTTTCCAGGTCAGTTAAACTTGCACGGTTAAGTTTTACTGAACAGATTTCACTCCGGGAAACTAACTGGCAGATGGGGTCAGATTTTCTAAACTTTCCGCACTGGATTGTTTGCGATCAAACTAACCGGTGGGTCTGTTAGGTTTATCATAATAAGTCCAGTGTGAATGAGGCTTAAAGCTACCAAACAAAAAAAGTATAACCCTTTGGCTGCCAGATGATTAACTATGGTGGCAGCGAAAGAGTTAAACTGCAATCACACAGGATTTAAAAGAGACTAATTTACCAAACCATTGGTAGCATTTCAAAGGATAAATCTTTTTGTTGTTCGCACTTGGATTAGTTTTAGTAGTTTTACCATTTTAACTCTGGCAAAACCTGTAAAACAAGCCATGTTACTGAAGGACACAATGAAGGCCATTCTGTAATAAAGATTACAAGGGTCACACAGTCTGAATTGGACTTTCCAGGGTGGTTAAACTAGCTTATTGAAGTTTTATGGGGCAGATTTCACTCTGGAAAACTTTACCGACAGACTGAGTAATTTTTTACGGAATGAGATTTTCTTGGCTGCACAGGATTTTTTCCGGTTAACGTAACCGGTGAGCCTGTTACTGTAGTTGTACTGAAGTAAGGCCAGTCAGTGCAAATGAGGCTTTTGACCTAACAAGCTTGCAAGAACCTCTTTTTACTGTAGGTGACAATACATACAGCATAACATGTCTAGCAAACAAGTAACATCTGATCCTAGTTTTGTTTTTTCCATTAATTAAATACAAATTTGACATAATTACAGTAAAATAAGATAGATGGCCATATAAGTGATGAATGGAGACAATGGACGTGAGGTGTTAAGTTAAAAAGTAGGGTGGAACGAGGATGAAAACTACATATCAAGGTAAAGAAGAAGTATTTCTTCTTGTAAAATGTAATGAATTCACACATACTTTAATTTACCTTGTACAACTTTGTAAAATAAGGACTAAAACAGGGGTTTGGGCATATGACCAATGTTTCTATATGCAGGTCTATGGTCTACAGAAATATTTAGCCATAAAGGCAGATTTGAAAGTAAAAAAATAATGATCAACACACTGACCCTAATTTCGAAGATTTCGGTCCAGTTGGGTTGGAGGAACTCGAAAGGTTCTTATGTGTAAAAATAGCGTGGTAGTAATTTGTACTAAAAATAGTTAAGTAAAAATACACAGAATTAGATTTCAATACAATTTACTAATGTTTAATCATAATATTTCACAGATACAAAATGATAGCGTTACAATTTATGTTATTTTAAATTAAACTGATTTCTTTTTCTAGACTTATTCCGTCAATATTACTTGCCAGACTGAGGTGCAATACCACTCTCAGGAGCAAGTTTACATTCTTGGGTATAAGGTATAAACTTGTACTTTCATATACAATAAACTAATCAGAGGTGGCGGAACGTTTTTGGATCAGGGGGGACGATGTTAACTTTTTGCTCTGCTACTCAAGTCCGATTAGAATTTGACAAGCAAAAAAAATGGTTATTGCCTACAATTTTGTGGTATCCTGGTCCCTGAAGGTGGTTTTCAGATTGTTTTCACTGCTTTAGACCTCTGAAGGGAAGTGATTTTATACTTGTAGTGACATTTCAGGGGGGAACGCTTACAGCAAAGTAAGGTTGTGTGTGAGGTCAATGGATAGTAACTGATTGTAACTGAAATCGCAATTATTACCGATTGCGATTGGTTGTTACAATCTGTATTACTAAAGATTACCCGAAATCCGATCACAACGACTTCTACAGACACCGATTGGTTGAGGTCAATACCAATCAGGATTTTTGGTTGATAGTGCTGTCATTTTAGTCTGTCGCCAAAGGCCAATACTAACAGATTACAAATTTTTACTGGTCAATATGCGACACAAGGTCATAGCTCCAATAGCTCACACTAATCTGGGCCTTGTAGGAAGCACACATTGTGCTCTGGATTAGTAATGCAGACTAGTTCAGACACAAATAACCAAATGCTGCGTATGTTATATGCTCCGCTTTAACACTGAGCCTGAAAATATCCTTAGCCTAAAGTTTCTGTAAGTCGTCAAAATAAGTTTTCAATGTAGACATAACAAACTATCACCATAACGATTTTTCTTGATAGAACGATGAAGAACATAAATAGTCTCTCCATCGATAATGACCTTCCCTTTATGTAACCTTTATTGTAGCTTGTAACTTCAAGTTGGTATTTACATTGTTTTCAGCAGCTTTTATTGCAATTCACACAAGTCATTGATTACTTCAGCCATTGTTCGCAAATTTTATACAGACAAAAATATCAATACCATGGTCATCAATCATGCAATTCAAATAGTAATATTTCCCAGTAAATATTACAAATTATTTACTAATTATGATGTATAGGGAATCTAAATTTATATTTTATTAATATTTCCTTGGAAAGAATACACATTTTCCTACTTTGACATTATAATTTTGATTTCTTTAGAACGAAAATTTATTTTTAATATTCTTAATTAATTGGAAACATGCCCAAATTATTAATAGAATAAACTGCACAATTTATTAAAATAAAATCAAGGAAATGAATTGATTACAAATTTTATGTACACGTTGGCGATTAACTTTCTGATATTTGTAAACTGGAAAAGTTAAAGTATAAGTTAAAGTACTTTGATACAATCTGTTGATTAACTTTTTGGTGACAAAATTTATCCATATTTTAAAAACTTTTTCAACAAACAGCCAACAATATTCATAGTAAAGCAATCAGAGAGTGCAAACCTCTCCCGAGCGACCAAAGTCCTCGCCTTTGTAGAAATATTAATAAAAGTTATATTGGTTATGTTTATTGTGAAAGAAGAAATCGGCCCTGCAGCTTTGTGGTAAGCACGCTTACCTTGAAGTTCCTTGAAGTTTCCGGGTTCGTACACAGCTTAACTGTTCTGAGATTGAATTTTTTTTCATGAAATATTGGTAATAATATCTCATAAAAATTTAAAATAATAATGCATACCATATGTTTACATGTTTAGTGCTCAGGTTACTATATGTCTACTAAGTATTGATATGCACTTTAGATGTGTATCACGTTACCTCATGAATATAGACACGAACCTATTCACTAAACAAGAAACAGGAAGGGGAGAATAGCCGGGAATTAGGGTGCCGGTCCTACGTCGTCTGCTGATCAATTGTTTAACGGGTAAAGCTTAAATAAACAAACACCCGATCATTAACAGGCTATTGTTTTCACACACTCGGATATATTTGACAGCGTATTAAACCATGTATCATAACGAACAACAAAAGGCAACAATTTGATTGTCATATTTTGCTTCTGCATGACAGACCTGCAAACAAAGCCATGAGGGATCGTATAACACTGAGTGAAGTGGTATTCCATTCAGCGTACCTCGAGCCAAATGCGTTGGCAAAACGTCTCACGCACGTAAGAGGGGGAAATGAATACGGGATGGCTGAACGGAGAAAGATAATAGTATCAGTCAGCTGTTATCAGTGACATTAGCCTGTTCATAATTGTACAGAGTTTTCCTATTCTGTGTTATTAGTTAGAAAAGAAATAATTGTATCAATCGTTGAACAATTATCATTGATGTGTATGCAAATAGTTTCAATGAAGGTATATAAACAGAAGATATTTAATATTTTTAAAGTATGTAAATAAAATTACTGAACTACGGCTGCAAAAGTTAGTTAACAAAGATATCAAGGTTTCTTTCTAAAAACACATCATAAGAAACAATAGTTGCAATGTTATGTAAAATACTCATTTTGTTTAATGAGGCTTTAAATAATATCATTGCAGGGATGTAATTATGCTGAGCGAAGAAGGGCGGGGCCACCGACCCTAAAGAATTTTCCACCCACCTAAAGACTATTTCAAGGCCTTCCACCCAGTCAAATGTCAACCTGCCACCCACCCTAAGCCTCTGAAAAGGTAAAACTACTGTTTTTAATCATTTTACCACCTACCCTTACATTGTTGTCAAACACCCTTGAATTTTTCTAGCTATATCTGTCTATATCAACTCACATAAAACTAACTCCCCAGAAAACCAGATTTCAAGCTAAATCAATACCTCCTTTTTAAGTCCCAATATCACAAGCTTAAACATAGGTAAATCTTATTGTTAAATCTTATTGTTAAACATAGGTAAATCTTATTGTTCAGAAAAGGGCAAAATTTGAAGTGTGGTTACAGTAGTTCTGGAAGATTTGGCAATGAAAATCTGATAGAGATGAAACTCTCGTATGTGGATGCCCTCCATGGATATGCTGGTTGGCGGTGGGTAGGGATATCCACCCTAAAAATCTAAATTTTAAGTCAAAAAGTGTCCGGGCTGCTTATGGGAGGTAGCCGCTTACGAGAGGTACCAAATGCACTAATTAGATAAGAAGAAAATTTAATGGGCTTTTTAATGAGTGTCCATTATGGGAGGTGTGCGCTTACAAGAGATATCAACTGTACATATTTAAAAAGTTGTTGCTAACAACAATCACATTCCACCTAGTACAGGTATTGTTGGTGGTCATCACGGAAGATCGTCTAAATCAAGGCAATATAATTATAGTTCAGAAAAAAATCTGGAACAGTTACAATTTTTTTTCTGGTTGGTTGGTAAAAGTACTTTTATTTAATTTATTTTTGTACACAATATCATTCAGATTTAAATGTTTATTATATTTTTCATTAATAATGACCAAAAATTCATCGGCATTAATTTTGAAGTTAACTTGCTCATATCAAAAAAAACTATGTACAAACTTTAGAACAGAATTCTGTGTATTTAAAAAGTAATTAATGAGACTTTTATTGCAATGGAAAATGATAAAAATTTAAGAGGCTTCAAGCTTTTCTGATGTTTTGGCTGGTATTTAGCATAACATTGTTGTAATATTAGGGATAAATATTTTTTAAATATCTTAATTTATAGTGTCATGTTCATAACTTTTTTCTTCAAAATTAGGAAGTTCAAAATTCATTTTTTGTCATTTTCAAAGTGATTACTTCTTTAAATCTAATCAATACTAGGTGGAAACAATGTTGTCTTAGATGTAATATGAACAAATTCTCATTCATATAATTTTTGAAACTTTTATTAACAATAATATCGACAAGTTAAAGTAAAACAAGTCCTTATAATGTCAATTCCAAGCCGATAAACAAAAAGTTATCGGAATCCAATAACAATAAAACAACATACAAAGGGCATGGAAGCCACTTTATTGAAGATAATCTAAGCATGTAATGAAAAGCAATATAATAATGTATGAACTAGTAGAATACATGAAACTTGAGCTAGATTGAAAGCTGTATGTCATAACCAGTTCTTTCATACTTTGTAAAGTTATTCTTTTGTTCTCAATTATTAATTAAAGATAAATTTTGTATACTGTGTGTAGCATGTTTATTTTGTTTCAACATGTTTATAATGTACTAACAGTAATTTTACAATCTTAAGAAATTACATAATTAACCTAAATACCAAAATTTAATTTTGTTGGTTATGTATTTTCATCAATATCAATATTACTCTATTATGATATAGTGGTCTCCAAAATTACAAATATAATCTTTTAAATGATGTATTAAACATACAAAGAAATGTGAGAATCACAATAAAATTTAAAGTTTATAAAGCAACTTTGAATAGTTCTTTTTATTTAATTATTATTTTACTTTCAATATATAAAATTCTAAAGCAGAAACTGCTAATTTTGTTACAAGATCAATTATTTTCTTGCTTCTCCTCCAATGTGTTAAACTGGCTACCAATATCTGCAAGATGAGCAGATTTTAAGTTCAAGTTCAAAAACAAATTTTGTTCTTCTGCATCTTTTTCTTTCTTATATTATAATTCAGTGTTTCTGGCGCCATGTAGATATTCCTGCAGAAACCCGCGCTTTAGAAACGCCCAATCTTCCTATTCTGTTTGCTTTCTGGTAGATAAATACCTAAAGAAATACATTACAGTCTATTTACATTGAATTTTAGTATTTGTATTTTGTTAGAATAATGAAACCACTTTATTAAAAAACATGTTTATGAGAAAGCTGTACAATCTATGAGAAATCCATAAAAAAATATAATCTTCACAACAATGTTTTAATTTAATAAATTTCTTTAACTTATGAATGATAACTAGATTGAACTTGTACTCAAACTAGCAAAAACCATGTCTACTACTGTATTTGAATTCTACATGAACTTGTACCACAATGAATGTACACAATAGACGTTATATAGGGCCATAAATGTCGCAGAGTACGTCATGAAATCTCCACTTATTGCCACTTCCAGAACGATAATTGCTCTTGGAAATGATAACCGAGTTCAATTTGGTCCTAGTTGAATGAGTTATATTGGTACACAATAAAACTCTACCAATGTTATCCTCCTACTGTATATCAATCACATGTCAACCTTGTAATAAACTATTCCACATTCACCAACTTAAGCCCCTTTCACACAGTAAATACGACACTCTTAATTATAGGAGGCACTGTTTTTACCAATACCAGTACATCCAAGTTTGATACCGGCATTATACAGTGGACCCTTTCACACACATCCGACACAAACCAGTAATGGCAATATAACGGTAATATGTCTACGGTATGAGGTGGCCTAATGAATGCCTGCACTTATTGAAGGGAAAGTATCCTTTCACACTAAAGCCTGCATTAGTGAATTACCACCATATTTCCCTTTTACAGTTCTGTGTGAAAGGGGTTTTATTAAGACAAAAACAAATTGGGTTTGAAATATAGTTTCATTTATGGCCTGTTGTGTTCCAACTTAAATAATTCAAAATTTTGAATACATAAATCATACAGGTATTAATTCTAAACTCTGAAATTTTATATTTCACTATTGTGCTTAAGTTTTATCGACATATTCTCTTCACTCACACCTAATGTTAACTTACAAATAATCCCTATTATCTAACCTAAAGTCAAATTTTACAAATTTTTGTCTTCATTATCAAACCAATTTGAATCAATATTCTCTATTCACCAACTTCAATTGAAAGTTATATTTTTATTCACTAATACGGTATTTTCTTTTTAATATTTTGTATTCACCCACATTTATTTATTTTGTATTCACCCACATTTATTTATTTTGTATTCACCCACATTTATTTATTTTGTATTCACCCACATTTATTTA
>JAOTQE010056357.1:0-19722 GCA_025631205.1 Nesometra sesokonis
TGAGCAATTTATGCTGGGATCCAGGGGACCGCCGAGGGCCCCCGGTGGGGGTCCAGTTCATGAAGGCCCGGAAAAATATTCGTTATCCTACATGCTAAAAGACACTATAGTTCATCAAAAGGTTCCGTTTTTCAGATCAGCCCGTCTTGATTTCAATGTTCATACTTTCGAGCAATTTAGGCTGTGAGCAAGGGGATGCAGAGGACCCCCGGTGAGAGTCGTGGGGCCGAAGGCCCAGGAAAAATTTGCGTTATTTTACATGCTAAAAGACACATTAGTCCATCAAAAGGTCCGGTTTTCCAGATCAGTCTGTCTTGATGTCGCATAGAAAGATGAAAGTCTTACCGCTTTTTTCAACTTTTACATTTTTTCAGATTTTTATCTAAAAGTGGGGGGGGGACAATTGATATCATGTCCCCCCACATTGAAAAGTGGGGGGTACGCGTCCCCCCGTCCCCCACAAATCGACGCCCATGCTGTCTATGCGTGACATTTTTGCTAATGCGTGAGAAAAATTATCTATGCGTGAAACGTCCAAAATAGGTCACAGTGCGTGAGACTCACGCATTATGCATGAGAGTTAGCAGTGTACAATACCATTTTTAGTTAGCCTTGGATTAAATCTGAGTTTAATCCTGGAATAAAGTTAGTCGGCTTTTGAGAATACCAGCCAATGTCATGAAAACTCTAGGTTATTGTAAAGTGTTATCTGACGCCACTAAAAGAATAGTACGATCACTAACAAGGTAACATTAAAACAAGTGTCACTAACTGTATAGTGAATCATTTAATTTATAGTTGTAGGCATACTTATTTAATTTGACCTTTTAATAAAAAAAACCGTAAAATGCAAATAACGTGGCATAGGCTATAGACACCACCCTGTATTTTATTTAGAACTTTATATATATATTACTCTTCGATCATAAATTTTTAATGAAATATACTCCGTTATATGATATAGGCCTAATTTCAATGCATAATCATATGTCGTAAAAATTCCTTTACTAATATTGATCTTTATTATTTTAACATCGTTTAAAAGTTATGAACCATACACATATGCACACTCTATCATCAGTCCGTTAATGTGATATAAAATAATTATTTAATTTATAATAAGTACCGGTACTTTCTTAACGTAAGAGAGTTAAAATCCACTATCTGTGGATTGGTTCAAGAGACCACTCAAAAAAAGAATGAAATTCACTCAAATCGATTGAAAATTCACTCTATAGAAGTGATATCACTCACTCTTTTTCAGAAGATTCTCTGAAGACTAGATTTGGAATGCTGATAATTCACTCTTGTAAGAGTGGTCCCTCATGTCACTCTCACTCTTAAATTCACTTCAACAGAGTGATATTTCACTCTTTTACATTAAGAGAGACTATATTGCCATCTATCGTCCTTTACCGGCCACTGGTCCTTGGCACTGCTTGCATGGATCTGACCTCTCCCTAACGTGATGGACACAATTTTCTCTATCGAAGATGTCAATACAGTGGGGCGGAACATGTGTGATGACTCCCCTAAAAATAATAAAAATATATACATTATTTAATGGAATTAAATTTAACTTATTTTGGGTGCTTTATGGCCCCGTTCTGCAAACGTTTTACACACGATGGCATAATTATCTACTGCCTCCAAGTGACTATTTTGACTGATACAATTATTTAAGAAACTTGTTTTCCGTATTAAATGTACATCCTCGTTTTTTTTTCTTGTCAAAATGGATAATTAGATTAGTTTTCACTTGATTGTTTAACTGTACAAGTATATTCCTATTCTTTATAAACATTTAATGTAAAAAGCCAGTGAGGTGGTTAATTCAAAATTACCCTACATTTCTTTGAAAATGTAGGGTGGCATTGGCAAGCTGAGACAATAAACGACGTTAAATATGAATAGAAAATATACGGGAAAAGGCGTGGATCCAGGGCCAGCCTGGATTTTTACAAAGTACCATACCAATTTAAATGCACTCTAGTTTTTATTGAATAGGTAAGTAACTTTTAAATTATTGTTATTGTTTTCATAATTGTTAAATGGTTGTACCTTAAAAAAATCTAGAAGAAATACACATTGGAAATTATCAAAATGGACCAAAGTAGGCCTACTGTACGCTCGCACTATGTTCCACGGTAAAGAACAGCATCCTACTGTTAAAAATTGCCTTTATTAGGCGAGTTGCGCTCACCATAAAACCACAATTGCTTTCAGATAGTCTTAAATTGGCTCCATTTGGGAAGGGAACACCCACTCCCAAACCTTTCCCGCTCGGTCACTTCGCTCTCAAGTATGAGTCCCCAACCCCCAAATGATGCACACGCCACTACAAAAGTATACATACGTTGTACAGCATTCTGCTCTCTTTCCACCGGGTCTTGAAAGGCATTTACAATTGATGCAATAATTGTCCAGTTTAATGTTCCACTCTTCTCCGACCTCTTTATCCATTCCAGTATAGAGATCTCTACAGTGATCTAAAATAGAAATAATTTGATTACAATTTTAGTGGAATATTCAGAGTGGGTGCTTAGAGTGCTCAAGCACTCCCACCCCGCTTCAGAGGTCACAGGTGGATAAAACCAAAAACCAGGTGCGCCGGATGTCCCTCATAGTAAATGCTTTCCCTCTGAAGAGGAAAAGCATTTACTATGAGAAGCATCTGGCGCGCTCCCACCCTAATATCATCAAAGTGCATGTGGGCCCCTCGATACACCCATAAATGTAAAATACAGACATTTTTAGACACACTATAGTAAGAAATAGTTGAAAAACAAGCAAAAAGCCGAAATAAAATGTTTTCCGAGTGAAATGTGCTCTTTCCGCCGTACCTAGGCAACGTACCTGCGCAGGAACTAATGTTGCGTTATAATTAGGATCGAGTTTGTTAAAAAAAGCTTCAGCAGGGTTGGGTGTTTCCCCGGTTTTGAATCTCACAAAAAATGGGAAAGGTCATTTTCCCCCATTTTACTTTACTATGCATATCGGTACTGTATGTTTGACAATGACGTGCCATTTATTGTTCACACTTTTTAAAGCTGTTTCATTTTTTTGTTCAAAATGGAGGTTCAACAGAAACCATAATGTAACTAAACTATATCTCGAATTCATAGTATAACACAGCAGTCAAAATTTATTGGAATACGCACCAAATTCTACGTAACATCAGGGGCGGCGGAACGTTTTTTTTTCAAATTAAGGGGGGGGGGTACGAGGTTCAATTTTGATCAGGCACCCCAGCCTGGCTAGATTTTGATGAGCAAAAAAAAAAAACAAAAAAAAAACGTTATTGTCTCTAATTGTGTGCTTTCCTAGTCCCTGAAGGTGGTTTTCCAGGCCGCACTATTCGTATTCAACATATTTACATGCTGTTTTTAAATTGTGAATTGAGAATTTTGTACCTGGGGACTATCCTCCCCTGAATCATCACTGGGGGACGCGTCCCCCCCCCCATCCCCCTCTTACGCCCATGCGTAACATTATTACTTACCGAACACTTGGCATGCTGCATGTATGCCTACAATAACACCAAGAAACACAATAACAGGTAAACACACTTTCATGGTATTCATTTTGAAGAACTCTATAAAAAGCACGATTTATAATTAAGTCTAGTAATTTCCTAGTATTTGGCGATGTTGTACATTTTCAATTAATTGGATAAGATCTTAGCTGGGTTGACTGGATTATGCAGACACATGCGCCATATTGTCTTCTCAACTTAATTCTAGCTTCACTTACAAAATTGTTAGCACAGCCAAGCCAACTTTTTTCATAAAATATTACTTCTAAAAATGTAATTCTGTTATTTAAAAAAAACACACCTTTTCATATCATCTCTTATTAGAGGACAACTCCTGCTTTTAACCAGGGGTTTTTCAATAGGCCTAAAAGCAATGCTTCTGAACTCCTCATTTTTTTGGTATAGTTTCCATGATAAAACTTCGTATTATAATTATAAATTATTTTGTTAGGCCTGCGAAAACATGCATTTCTTACTGAAAGAAAATACAATTTTGAATTTACTTGAAATTGAATCCTCAGCCAATTTTAAGTTTCTTAAACTTGATATTGTGCTTGCACTTATGAATGAACATCAATATTATCATCAATGACGCCACGAAAAGGTTCAAACTGTAACGCGCGCGCAGGGGCGGATCCAGCCGAGCTGGAAAGAGGGAGACCGATGCCAACTCTCTGCAGATGCTGCACTTTTAGCGCCCCAAATTGTGCCAAAAATATATTTTATTTGGTTTCAAAAAGGGGAGTGGGTCCGGTGTACCCCCTTGGATAAGCGCTTGTTGGCGTATAGAGCGTGAATAGAGGTAAAACGCGCACGTGCATTGATTAACAAAATTGGAGCACAGCAGTTTGCGTCTGTAAAATTTTTGTAAAGCGAACGTAATAGTTTGCTTGACTTTGGTGCCCTATTGTAGCTTAAGACAATTCTAGTAATTAAACTACGGTTTAAATGTTACGTTACATTTTAATAGACCTATACATACCTGAAAGACGAATAATTTGACGTTACTTTCTGTCGAGTGGTTAATGTGTAAATCTTCGTTTGCTGCTTGACTAAACTTATGTCTATGCTTATATAGATAGGAAGGCGGTTAATTGTCCACTTTCATTAATCTGTTAATTATCTACTTAACATACACTTAAGTATGTATTAATCATTTAAACTGTAAAGGCTATATAAACCTGGTATAACATCGGCTTCCACACCTCTTGGGAATGATTTCCAACAGGAAACTTGGTGTTATTTTTAAATTGTTAAACAGGATTTGTTTTTGGAAACGATCATTTAACAGATATAATTAAATAGATGTATTTAATTTTAAGCCATAATTAAATTATTCGGCAATAATACTTTCGTTTTCTGACGGACACAATTTACTTATTTTGGCTTATGTGATCATCTTCACAAAATCTACAGGTTTTAAGCAATGTGTTCGAAGATTTTAAAAATCCGCTCTCACTAGTGGAGTCTCGGGGCGGGATGCTTATATTACTCGACCACTCACTTCTGAGGTAAAAAAAATAAAATTAGTATAAAAACATGAAGATTGAATCCTGAAGCATAGGTGATTTTTTTGCTTGTCAAAATCCAATATGGCTGACCATCCCCTTTCCTCAATTCCTGGTAACGACAATGCTCACTGTAAATAGTCACCAAGCTGTATAGGATACAATGGAACATGTTCTCACATAGAAAAATAAACGATTATAAATAAGTTCTGCTAGGTTAAAAATGCATTTTGTTTGGTTGTAAGCTTTTTTTTGCGTTGTTATCAGGTATATAGCAATATTCAATAAAATAGTCTTAAAGACTATAAAAAGTAGGTCCACTTTAAAGTACCCTGTGAATCTTTTGAGTAGGGGTTACCGTTGTGTGGACAGATGATGGTGACGCCGTTTTGCATGACATGACACTATAAGGATCAACTGTTATCTAGTCTTTGAGTACCAAGTCCACAAGTCTCTCGAGTACATCTTTAGAATAGGGGTTACCGCTGCGTGGACAGATGAAGGTAGCGCCGTTCGGTTTTATGGTATGACGTGACACTAGGTGAAGACCAAGTTTTTGAGTACAAAGGCAACGCAAATTCTACAGGCCTCTCGAGTATGTGTAAGATATTCATGCGATTTAAAATTCTTATAATTAATATTCTTACATTAAGCCATATTTGTAAATGTTGACAAATAATTACAATTAAAGTTACAGATTATATTATAATAATTTTATATTTCGTATAAAAATAACAACAGTTTTTAGTTTAATAATGCTGACTTTATTTATAAAACGATACATACATGTTTCGGCAGTCAACTGCCATCTTCAGTGTAAAATACTGATACGTGTAATTGGGCCTATATAGGCTAATTTTATATTTATGTTTAACTGTTTTCAATACAGTGGCGTATCCTTGGGAGGTAAAAAGTAGCATGAAGGTTGAGCCCTCAAACCTCCCCCACCCCTTTCAGGGAAGAATGTATAAGTGAGAAAGTATAATGCATACTCCAAGCAATGAGATACACGCCATCGTGACAAGATTCAATATTTCGACATAAATTATGTCATCATCAGGGATCATGATGATGACATAATTCCTGATTCCTGATGATGACATAATTTATGTCGAAATATTGAATGTTGTCACGATGGCGTATATCTCATTACTTGGAGTATGTATTATACTTTCTTACTTAAAGTTGATTAGTGGACCTTTCGGATGCATAAGTAAAGTATTAAGAAAAGAAGCGAGGAAACAACATTACCTACAAAAGACCCCAAAAGGGATTTTTTTCTTTCTTGTCAAAATCCCATCGATTTTGAGTATCTCCATTCGCCGAATCCTGGTTACGCCCCAGCAATTTTAATAGGGAGGTTTCCACACTTCACAAAATACGAAAACGAAAACGGATTCATCATAATTCTTGTAACGTTTGAAGTGAACACCTTGAATATCTGTCACAGTTGGTAAGTATTACGATGATCATCAACAACTTGTAGGTAGAAAATTCAACATTTAGCAACTTTAAAAATTAGGAGTGTGACGTACACTGTAAAAAATTTCCGCACATTTACGGAAAAAGTCCTGGAAGCCAGGATGCCAAGGAAATCCCGTAAACTTTACGGGTATTTGTATTTTTGTACAGTAAATTTTACGGACATTTTACTGTTCCATGATTAATTTGACGGAAAATTGCCCGTAACATTTATAAAAAAGGTTCTAGCAGACAGGATGCTACAAACAAATCCGTAAATTGTACTTCTTTGAATACTGGCTGCCAGGACTTTTCCCGTAAATTTTACAGGCATTTTTTACAGTGTATCCATTTTCATTATCGTATTTCGTAAATTTGCGAAACCTTACTATTATAATGATAATGATAATTTGAAAATGAATATCCGTCAAATTTGATATAATTTTAAACATTGCTGTTTAAATTAAGGAATATTCTTTCATCACAGACAAATAAAAACTCAACAAATGTATAAATCAATGGTTTTATTTTTTATTCTGTTGGCAAATGCTAAACCAACACACCGAGTTTTACAGAGGTAATTAAGTTATCTCATGATATTGTGAGTTACTATGGGTAGTAGATTGTTATGTCCCTTATTTTCCTACACCAGTGTAAGGCCCGCTACATTTCTGGGAAGGATCCGATCGTTCGACAAGATGGTTGACGCAATTCTCTTTATCGAAGATCTCGACGCAGTGGTCCGGGTAATCTGTGTAGCGCATCCTAAAGAACAAGAAAACCTCTTTGTAATTAAAAACTGCAGTGTATGGTAATTTTTGTTTCGAACGTCAAATAATAACACAACGTAGCGTTAAAATATAATAAGAATCATTCGTTAATTCGTTACTCGTTCGTCTGTCCGTTCGTTCGTTCATTCATTCATTCACACATTGATTGGATCATAGCAACCTTAAGATACAATGAAATTGAATGAACATGGGTCAAGGTTCAATTAAAAGATCAGTAGTAAATCATTACGGTAGGCAAAGTTAAAAACAATTTAAAATATGACAATTGTAGAAAACATTGTTAAAAATAGCCCTTAAATCGTGTTTTTAAAATACAAAAGTGTTATACAGAATGTTTGAAACACAATGGAAAAATAATTTTAAAATAGATTTACGGATGCAGATTCAAAGTCTTAGGAGGTTCAGGAGCATGCTCCCCAAGAAATGTTGGTCTTTAGATGTCCGGAAATTGCATCAGGGGCGTGTTAAGGGATCAATTTTTGTCTTATAATTTCTGAACAATTGATATATTTTACTTTCCGAAAGGGGTAAGGTGTAGTGAATTTACATTATATAAAACGGTAATGTACAATATAGGCCAAAACACAAAATAAGATAAAGATTTCCCCAAAAAATGACAATAACACATTTATATGCTTACGGAAAATGTATTGAATTACTACTAGACCTATACTGTGCATCGTCTGTGCGGTAATGGCTCTTTACTCTTCCTCATTCGTATACTGGTAATTATGGTGAGGGCCACCACTAACATAAGAGAAATAAGCTGAACAGCCATCATCGTACTGACAATGCGCAGGGCTCATAAGGAAATATATTCAAAAAGGAGTGGCTTATAACGTCATTTTCTCGTTTATTGCCGGGTTACAAAAAGTCTACCCAAACTTTTTTGATCTGCCCCATGATGTACTTCAATAATATGAAGAATAACTTAGGGGACCTCTCATGCACAAGGGGACCCCCTCAGACTAAAATATAAGATGAGGGCGGAGAAGTGGCGTAAAGAAGCAAGTTTAGAGAAACAGTCATTTTGCATTATCGTAGGAGAGGAGTGTTTAGAATAAAAGAGGAGAGACAATGGAGGTAAAGATTCCATTTTCTTGCTGAATCAGTCAATGAAAATTTCTTTCCATAAATATTGACTTACTGAATTATGATGCATATCGGCATCTAAACAGAAAAATTGTTCTAAACTATTGAAACCAAGTCTTACTTACGTCGAACAACAAGATGCGTACTCATCGCTGTAACATCCACACGTCAGGCAGTACGTATCATACCTCTCCACCCATTGTTCACCGGGTTTATAAGACTCACTTTTATCTGAATTCGTACATTCAGCTAAAGGAATTAAAAGGAAAGTAAAAATAATTTACGTTTCGCCAAAAAAAATACCTTAAAAATCTTTTGGAAAGGTTACGAATACCACTTTTTTAAAAACTCAACCAGCCCTCTAAAATGTTTTATTCTAGTGGACATTGTGACATGATCTTGTCACAGAGAGTATAAAGAATTTTATGGCAGAGCCAAACCAAATGAGGCATAAGTCGCAAATGCTAGTTTTCCACAATAGGCAGACATTTTAAATTGTCAATTTTTTTCAAATTTTATTTTATTTTAAAAATATACAGTTCAGACATTCAACTTTCATACTACATTAACAATTTTCTGATGATTAAAAAATGTTTAAAATGCAATTTAAATGACCTTGCTTAGTCTCTATTTACTAATAAACAATTTTAAAATGCGGTTTTCTCAAAACTTACATTTCAAATGTTCGAACTTCGATTGTTCATAACTTCGCAAGGAAACATCGTATGAAACTGATATTTTTGCATGTTAAAGATAATAATGTGTGGTTTTTACATTCCATAAAAAAATTCAATTTTCAATTTTCCGACTTATGTCTTAATTGGCTTGGCTCTGCCACATTTGTTCATAAAAAATGAATCATTGCGTCCAAATTAAGATTAGGTCTATTTAAAGATTGCTTGAATTTCAGGTTTTGTCAAATGTTTATTATTTTGTATTATTTTTGCTGTTAGTGTAAAATTTTGAAGTTGAATGCATGAATATATTGTCAAAAAACGCAAAATATATCATAAAAAATTACTACTTACATTTCCAAAAGCAGGCAGCATCTACATTGTAAGTTACAACGCAGAGTGCCACGATGGCCACATATACTTTTAGGCTAGTCATCTTGAAAACAAATTACATAAAACAATTGATTAGGTTTACCTATTTATTAAAATAACTAAAATGTGAAGAGGGAAATATTTTGGCCTGCCGTACCTACGTACAAATAAAAACAAAACTTATTATTGAAATATAATTGTGGAAAAACTACTTCAACCAAATACCGATACACAGTAGAAGTACTTAACAGTAGCAATATATAGAAACTGACGACTAAGGCAAAGTAACAGAAGAAAGAAATATCGTTACTGTTGTCTAGATGCGATACTCACAACGGAACTTTCAGTTTTAAAAAATGGAACAACAAAAGAATAAGAAGGAAAGTAGATAACATCAAGAAAAGCCAATGGTTGGTTGTTAATCTATATATTACGGGTTTATCTTATCTAAAAATGTCCAAAAGGTGCGCATGAACCCTATTAATCACTCATAAAAATGTTTATTAAACCTAAAGAGTGTGAAGAGTAATACCACGAGTAACTGTCTGTATGACTACCATACTGGAGCTGTGAATACACATACATTGGTGAGACTGTTGAGAACAAGAAGAAAGAACATCAGAAAGAAACAGAAAATGTTCAACGGAGGAAGAACTAAACTTGCCATTCTTGTAAAGATTCTCAATCGGAAATCAGCCAGAGGATCACGCGTTACAAGAAAATCAATCATTTGTTTGAACCATCTCGAAGTCATTGACAGGGCAGACGATGAAAACATTAGATGTATCAAGGAGGCGATATGAATTAGACGTAGAGGAGAGAAGACCATGAACCAAGACGAAGGAGCCCGCTTATTTAGTATATTAGTCATGTATACGACACTGTCGCTAGTCCAACACCACCTTCAGGTGAGCGGGTTGCCAAGAGAGCCGTCACTCTGAGGAAGACCTCCGTCGATTGAATTTTAAACTGTCTCCGGTCAATATTCTTTTTAGTTTGTCCAAATTGAAATTGCCATAAGTCAGTTGAAACAAAACACAGTAATTAAGAGTATAAGTGAATAAAAAAAACTCACTGGGATGGAATTCTTAAATATAAATATTATTTTAACAAATATAGAGTTCAAATTTTCTCTCTACACTAACGAGAATGTAGATATACTACACATATACATACCTTAGTATAATGATCTGTACTGCTAGGTACCCTACGTACACCAAGAAGTTATTTAACAGTGTGCTACATTGCACTTATATAGGTCTGAATATAGCGTGCAAGTAACTGATGGGATTAATTTATCTCTACTAAAATATTTATTCATTTTACATTAACACATTAGTTAAATACACCTGGTATTTTCTCTTATATTTTACACGACACAAAAAAGATACAAGGAAAGAATAATAACTATCATTATTAGGCCATGTACCTTATTAATATAATGAAGGTTCTAAGTTTAAAGCAGGGATCCCAATTCAATGTAAAAACAAAATTCCTTGAGATTTTTTTTGGTCGTTTGTAATGTTTACCCTGCAGGTACAAGTACAATTATTAAAAGTTCAACCAATTGCTTATTGCAGAACAATAGATAAAATAATTATCTCGTCACTACACATACACTATACATTACTGTTTATTAAAATCCTTATTAAACTTCAAATTTGCTTAGGCCTATTTCAACCAGTGTTTTGAAAAATATGTCAATTTATGCTCTAATTGTGAAACTTCCACAAAACAAAAAAAAAAACAAAAACCTGGAGCATTTTCTGCAGAAACTGGATGAATGTTACAAGGAACGTGTAAGTTATTAGTGCCGTGATAGTGTTGTGACGGTGCTCAGATTTAGGTAATGATAATGACATATTAGTTCTATGGATTTATAATGAAAACTAATTGGTCTAATTTTTTCACCACACTGTTTAGCCTAGCCAACAGACTAGTCATTAAGATTAAAAAATTGTAGATGAGTGGACTATGAACTAACGACGGAGTCTGGCACGCAGTCTAATATCGACATTGGACATCCGTTAAGAAGTTCTAATTTTTCACATAATAAGTAGAGGGGTTTTTTGATAAGTTGACGCGAGACATAAATAATCTTGTAGTACTTGTGGGTATTTAAATGGGCCTATTAACTAGGCCCGTTTAAATACATCTGCCAATAAAGTACCGTATCTGTGAAAATTGCCTCTCAAATACCCAGGAAACGTATCCTTTTTTGAAAATTGACCCTTCGGAGGACCCTATACCCCCGGAAACAACACGAAATTTGGAATTGGGTCCTTCTATCCGGCATAGGGCCCCCTCTATCGAGCTCTGCTGGATCCACCCCTGATAATATACATTTAAATTAAACTACTTCCAACAAACGCAGGTCTCAGTTCAATTCCAATTAGGATGTAATACTTGTACTAACGACATATTCATTAAAAATTGTTTTTATGTAATGTAAAATCTACAAAAATGTCCTAATGCTAATGCGACGTATCCAACTAGTGGTAGATTAATTGATGGAAGATAGCTTTTACACCACAAAAGTGCAGGGACGGATGCAGACTTTGAAAGGGGAGGGGCGGTGGTGAGCCAAAGTATTATGGGGTCTGGGGCATACTCCTATTGGAAATTTTGATTTTTAGATGTCCGGAAAAGCATCAGTTCTTGTCTTATGATTGCTCAATATCGTTCGTTTTATAGAAAATGTTAATAATCACCGGTGTAATGATATTGATATATTTTACTTTCCAAAAGAGGGACGGTGCCGGTCCGGTCCCCTTTAAATCCGCCTGCAGTGAATGCGCGGACCATGTGAGTGGTTGGTCGCTCTTAAAAAAAAAACGATCGATCTTGTGCTTGATTGTTGGGAAAATGATGAAGATTGTATTGTTTGGACCCACTTATGTCTAGATCAAGAATAATAACAATACTAATTATTCTTCCATCATTTGAACAAACTGAAAGACTTTTCTAAGTAGACACATTCGCAGCAAGAGGGAACTCTCATTGGCAAAAATACTAGCACAGTGTTTGGGTAATATTAATAAAATTCTAAGTGTATTAATATAACACGCTTTAACGTTTTCTTTCGAACACGGAAGTTGTTCTCATTGTAATTCATTTAGGCCGGATAATTCATCTCCCCGATGTCCTCAGAACCTCCTTTCGTTGATCTTGGTTCCTGCAATGTTTTGATAAACAGATAACACTTGAGTTATTTAAGTTGATACGTATTTAAACTAAATCTTAAAGATATAATATTTGTTTATAAATAAAACAACAAACAATTTATACAACAAATAACACTCGTCGATTTATCAACATCATAACTAACATCGCCGCCATCGTCGACACGTCGTCTTCGTCATCATCATCATCATCATCATCATCATCATCATCATCATCATCATCAATAATAATGTACACAATTTCCATTTTAAGCCACGTGAATGAAAATAAAGTTTTTTTTTTAAATTTTGAATAATTGGGCGTTATAGATAACGTACTTATAGTCTTAGATGCGATTTGATTTAAATTCATTTGGTTCAAAAGTTCATATATATAAAACATAAAATGTAAAATTCAAAAATAAAAGTCAATGAAAAGATTAATATAATAACACGACGAACACATAAAAACTACTATGAACTTTAAAATTATTGTTAGGAGTCAGACAGAACATTTATTTACTTCGAAACATTCAAATGCGTTAATAGGATCAGAGCTAAAGAATGGAAAAAATCCCGACCAAGAAAAATTCCTAGAAATTAGGGTAGGTGTTTTATGGTTTTACTTTCAACGATTTTTGGCTAAATACATATAATCCGCCTAAAATGATAAATAAAAGTTAGCCAGAAAAATTACTTGTAACCCAGGTTTTCAAAACATTTTTGTGATTGGGCAACACGTTTTGTTTTTTAGTCAAACCCACAAAATATGTAAAACAACCTTCCCAGCTAACAATATAACGTTATAAGAACGTTATATAACGTTATATTTTGGTGTTAAAAACGTTATTTTGTAGAACCATAAGTACGTACTTCTAACCAAAATTCACAACATGTAACGTAATTATAACGTTTGAGCATTCAAGTGACGTTGGTACAACGTTTTACAAACGTTATTTTGTCACATACCACACCACAACGTTCATGAACGTCATAAGAACGTTTTGTGTTTGCTGGGTTATTTCCACACATACATTTTAACTTAATTATTTAGTAGCATTGTGACTGATAAACAATAATGAATGTGTAGGTCTTAGGCCTATATTTTTAAAAAAAATATTGTTTTTCGACGCAGTTACGACACAAGTCTTTAATGGTATTACGATATTACGTGACCACATAATACTTCAACTTATACTCTTTTTCGGGATGTTTAGCCGTTTATTTTGGCATTGTTCCCGTACTATTGATGCCTGATTCCAAGTTGTCATCGCCCTATTATGGATTAAAAAGAAAAGATTCGATCGTCTGAAGACCTGGTTCGGATTACTTACGAATTATATAACAATATCGTACAGTTCCGAAATATGATTGAATGCATTTAAAGGAAGCAGGCATATATTTTATACTGTTTTCGTTATAACTTGATATTCCATGTAATGAATCTGCGTTTATTTTCCTACACCTGCAATAGGACCCGAGCATGGTTTACACGGGTTAGACTTCTCGACGATGCGATGGACACACTTCTTATCATCGAAGATATCAAAGCAATGGTCAGGATATTCTGTAATGTATCCCCTAGAACATAAAAATATATTTTTAAATAATTACGTAGGTAGATCAGTAGGCCGGTATGGTAAATTGCTATAGTTGGATTCATGGTTTTGTGAAGAGGGGGGCTCTGTAGGCCTATAGACTTTTTGTTTGATTTGACAGTGAAGGATTTAAGAGGGTTTAGCATGATTAACCACCCCCCTCCCCCCACTAAAATTGACCCGAACAATTTTTGGGGTAAAAATGAGAATGGACTAATACAAATAGACGGCCAGTGGCAGTGTGTAAGGGCTCCCAGAGGCATAGTCGAACCTGTTCTTTGCAAGGGTTTTTTTTGCTTGTCAAAACCAAAATCTGGATTTAAACACTTCCTAAATCACAATCTTGGATCCGCCCCTGACTTGCATAAATGTTCGTATTTGTTGTTGGAACATATATTGGACATTTTAATAATGTATAAATGTTTTCCATTTTACTTCATAATATAATGACTGTGCGTTTTCGGCTCAAGGTTCCCTTTTTAGATCCGCCACTGCGAAATTGGTAAATAGGTATACATTAATAAGTATTTAATAAAAGTCAGTTGCTGGGCAGCCTGCAATTGAAGGCAGATTCCTGTACGTGCACTTTCAGTTCCTTAAGACCATTCCATTTTGTGATTATTGTTTTTTGAAGTCGGAGACTATCTCTAAATTATCATGAGATCATGTACATGGCGATCAAGATCAATCTCATATTGTAATCTAACAGGAGCTGAACCATTGGTATGTGAGACGGCAGTGATAAATCTCGCCTCATTAGTGTCTGCCTCTTATCTATTACACGAGTGCTCAATGCGATTGTCGATCTGATGTTCCACTTGCTAATTATACCTTTGTAGAAATTCGACTGCCGCTCGGGGCGTGACGTCAATGAGGGTAAAAATATTCTTATTTAAAGTCTATTTATAATTTAATTTGGCGCAAACATTGGTCATATATGCGTTTTAAATAGAACTTTTTCATATTTTAGGCATACTATTTAGGCATCGCTATCATAAAACAGCGATAGACTGAAATAAGAATATTTTTATCCCCATTGACGTCACACCCTAAAACAGTAGTCAAATTTCTGGAAAAGTCTATAATTCAGTAAAATTAAATATACAAATTAATGAATATCGCTATTAATTTGTTGATTTGTACTTACGTCGTGCAACAAGATGCACCTGCTCCGGACCTGGAACAATAACATTTATTACAAGTGTTTTCTAACCTCTCTGTCCATCTTCTTCCCGCTTTATAACGTTTGCCATTGTTGTCTACACATTTAGCTAGAAAATATAATTAAATATCGCTGTAGGTACTACCACGTTTGTACTCAATAAGGGCGCCACGCAGCCCTAAAATTTGGAAGGAATTGTGAAATTTAGCAAACGAAAGATAGACTACTGATTTAATAAACGAAACTTAGCTGATTAGTGTTAGTGTGCGAGTTGTATAAATTCTCAAAATAACGAAATTAGGCCCAAAGAAAATAATGTTTCGAGAGATGTGTGCAGTAACACAGTATTTCTGCGCATGAGAAAAATTGCTTGTAGAGCTAATCCTAGAGGAAACGCTGTGCGTTGGATTAACAGAACGAAGTTTCAGAGGTAATAAATATTAATAAAATGAGTTTGTTGAAGGAACTAAAAGTCGATGTTTGAGAAACTGGAGATAGCGAGTAAGAGTATTAAGGCGATGGCTTAGATCTTATCTAAGCAAGATATGATAACTAAATAAAGCTACAAGTCCTTTCACGGTTTCAACTGCGCATGTGCGTGACTAAGGTCAAAACAACACAAACTTCCAACCAACCAATCGCGAGTCATTGGTCTGTATCTTTGTATCACTTTGAACTGGTTTCACCTTGGTAACGCATATACGCTGTTGAAACAGTGAAAAGGCTTATTCGTCAGTGAAACAAAGATACACAAACTGTTCCGCGCGCGTACAGAAAGGCGCGCATAAGGAACAAACTGTATGTTCCTTTTGTTAATCAGTGAAGCCACTGATCTCTATTATAATAGAGATCAGTGGTGAACGCACGATTTTGCGTATCTTGACGCGGTTTTACGCGTGCATAACAATTCTGCCTCTTTATTGTGATACTGACGATTTTTTATTTTATGTCCTCTTACGTTTGTAACTGCACCCTGCGTTTATGGTATGAACAATCGTACAGAATAGAATCACTGCCAACAGTAGCTTCATGTTCATCGTGTATGGTCTGTACTATAATCTGTAATTTAATTCGTTCATTCTTTATTAAAATCACACAATATTAATATATTAGTGAATCATAACCACATGCACAAACACATAAAAATTAAACATTTATCATAGACTTAATTTCAGGGCCGGATGATCCAGCTTACATCCAGATTTTTTTTTTTTGACAAGAAAAGAAAATCTGCTTGCAATTGCAACAAGTCTGACTTTTCCTCCGCCAGGAGACCGTATAAACCGATTAGTTCCCCGACCAAGCCTGAAGCAATAGTAGATACTTGGACGATAAAATTCCAAACTGTATCTACAGTGGTACCCAGTGTCGTGTCTCAAAGTAACAAACCAGGGCCGTAGCCACAGAGTTGAAAAATAGACGAGGCTAAGTCTGGGGTCACGTAGGGTTCCAGGGACTGGAATTCTCTGGAAGTTGGAAGTCAGAGGGTGAGTCCCCCTTAAAAAGGCCTCGTCTGCCTCATGCTGTATACGGCACTGCAAACTGGACAAAGATGGACAATGCTGTTCACTAAAATTACCTATATGGATAAAACATGGTGCCTCTAAGTAGATTATAACTTACGCTCCACTATGAGCAGTCTGATACAAGTTTTGTTACAGAAAATCTAGCAAAGAAGTTTGAAGCATGTGGTGTAAAATTAAATATAAAGATTCCAATGATACTGAAGAGAAGGGGTAAAATCGGAGGAGATGTTTAACCATCCAAGGTCTAATGAATATGAAGCAGACTTGGTATTCCTGTATCAAGGAAACAAATCCCAACAACCCCAGACCATGTGAGAGGGTGTGTTATACAACACCGGTGTATATAAAGTGAATAACCCGGTTTTAAAAATGCTGCCATCAAATGCTTTTAAACAACGTAACAAATTACAAGCTTAGTTTTTTCTATTGTCAGAATCGAATCTAAAATGTTAAAGAAATTTGGTGAAACTTTAAACCTACCTTTAGTTCGATGCAAAGGTTTCTTTAGATTGGTTGAGGTTTATGGTTGTGATTGGTTTATATTTTTAAAAATGTTGCTGACGCCTACTTCTGTTGCAGTCTGCATTAAGCAAAGTTCCTCTTAACAAGCACTTAAGGGAGGGAACTTCGACTCGACAGCAATTCAATATCGGGAGACCGGATGTTACCACATAAATAAGTATGTTTTTTAAACCCATTGCTATTGGGAAATGCATTGTTTTTCTTATAGACTGCAGATCCAACGAACCTGATTGACAAGCCGTTAAATTATTTTAATTTAATAAATTGATGGTCAAGTTAATCTTGGGTGTGATAATGGGTGTGTGTGTGTTCTCTGGAAGTTCAATCGATGGACCTTGTATTTGTTTGGTTCGATGGCATTGGTTAATACGCTTTCGGTGCATCTATTTATTCCATTTAATGCGCTCAAGTCCTATTATTGATCGTCGCTTAGTCAGGTAAACATTGAGGTTTCGCAACTTTACGAAACTATAACGAAAACGGATACGTCACACTTGCATTCCTACTTATGGTAATTAAAACGTTAAAAGAATTTATGACGTATTCGTTTTTGTAATGAATTTGCGAAACCTCACTAATGACGCATCGTTTTTCGTTTTCAGTCTTGTCTGAACATTCGTTCCTACTGGTTCGGATCGGAAAGGCTGAAGAGCAGAATCTTTTCACGCGTTGGGTTTGCGGCTCCGTTTGCGGTTGCAGTGCGGCTCAATCGAGACAATGGTTTAAATCGAGAGTGATTTCATTAGTATAGTAGAGATCCGTCAGCGTGCGTCGTCCGGTTTTAAACAAACTGTACGGTAACTTTGATGCGCCAATTAAATTATACTGGGATTTGTGACTTACATATATTTATTCTGGTATTCACAATGCTGTATGGTAATTGTATGCTGTTTACTTTGTTTTAAATGCCGATGCAAATCTATGTTACCTTCATCGTAGCCGCATATCAATTTAAAAACGCACCGTATGGAATCGCATAAAACGAAATCGCAAATACGAAACCGCAACGGCAAACGGAGCCGCACGCAAACGCATAAACGCGAGTATTCTGTTATTAGCCCGAAAATAGAACCTTGGTACAATAATAAATCTCGGCGCACACTTTATGAACACTTGACGCACTTTGCTCGCAGTTTGTGTCAAACTTTTAGAGAAGGAAGCGCAAATTTCGTCAAGTGTGCACCGGGCTTAAAAAACAGAGCCGTGCACGGGACTACACGCTCTCTGAAACGTATGATTAAGCCATTACTAATTAGGTTTAATAAAACTACTATACAATTATTGTGAAATCAACAAACATTCAGAATTTTATTAACAGTGGTGAGGTGAACTCCAAACAATATTATATATTACAGTATAATCTCATAAAAAATCGTAAATGAACAGTTTGTATTGGTGCATGTTTCCGACTTCTAATCATGAAGTCCGGAGTTTGCCAAGAGGCTCACTCTGGCCCGCCGGTTGTTGTGTTCTTAGGTAAGACACTTGATCCACGTCACTTTTATTTACCCAGGAGTATAAGTTGGTACCTGGCATTACAAATGTAATATTCGCTGATTTTGTATTAATCGATTGTGTTTCATAATTATGTTTCAATATGTGAAAGCCTAAGAGGCCTTGGTAATATGGTATAATGTCACATTAACAAAGGAACTGTAGTTTTCCTTGACTCGACTTTTAAGTTTTTAATGTCTCCGAATGTCATATTTTAACGCAGGTGTATATTTTTTTTATTCTATGTCATTTTATTTTCCAACGGCCGCAATAGGTCCAGAGCATGGCTTGCAAGGGTCCGACTTCTCGACGACATGGTGAACGCATTTCTGGTCATCAAATATATCAACACAGTGGTCAGGATATCGGGAAATACGACCCCTAAACGTATAAAAGAATTAAAAAACATATAAAATAGGGAAAAATAGTAGTAAAAGTAGTAGTAGTAGTAGTAGCAGTAGTAGTAGTAGCAGCAGCAGCAGTAGCAGTAGTAGTGGTAATAATAATAATAATAATAATAATAATAATAGTAGTAGTAGTAGTAATATTAATAATAATAATAACAATAATAATAATAATAATAACAATAATAATAATAGTAATAATAATAATAATAATAATAAACACAGTGGTCAGGATATCGGGAAATACGACCCCTAAACGTATAAAAGGATTAAAAAACATATTAAATAGGGAAAAATAGTAGTAAAAGTAGTAGTAGTAGTAGTAGTAGTAGTAGTAGTAGCAGCAGCAGCAGTAGCAGTAACAGTAGTAGTGGTAATAATAATAATAATAATAACAATAATAATAATAGTAATAATAATAA
>JAOTQE010056368.1:0-19722 GCA_025631205.1 Nesometra sesokonis
ACCTAATATTTTCCCGCCAAAATATTAGACACTCTATTTTGATGATATGTGACTAAATAAAACCTTAAAAAACTATAATTGTACATATAAACCTGCTCTGGCACACGGGAAGGAAACAGGAAAATGGGTCTGGCAGTCAACGTGTTAATATATTTTATTACATATAATATTACTATTATCTTTATAAAATTATATACTTTATTATCATTATCTTGATTGAATATTTTTAATGTATTTCTGGAAGTCAATAAATGTTCTGTTTGAACTTGAACTTCACTTAATCAGATGAGTTGTTGAGCTCCATCTAACTGGAAAAAGACAGTTAAAACAATTACCTCAGTGGAATTAGATTCTGTACTGAGAATCTCTTCTAAGACTTCAGCTGTAGTTTCTAAAGCTTGAACTGTGATTTCCTCAGATTTTCTCGTTATTTCTTCCACTTCTTCACTAACTTCCTCCACATTATCCACAGTAACTTCCATCTAATAAAAACATAATATCGAAAAGTTAAACATTTGGCATAAAAACAAAAACAACATTACTTTTATTAGTATTCTTACTTTTACACTATTATTAAATGATATTTGCGCTAATTAATATTTTATTAAAATTACAAATTCACAACTGATTAATATTATTTTTAGTATTAATCTGTATAGTCACATTAGCTATGCGTTCCAATAGCTGCTCAGCAGTGGCATCTGGTCCACAGTCGTTCGGTACTGGATCGTCCCACTTTGCTGCACTCAATCCATCACCAGTACATGTTACATTAACAAGAGACGAAAGATCTATAAATATAATAGATGCATAGGAATGTATTAAAATACTGTAAGACATAAAAATATTTGTTGCCGAAGTACAGTATTTTGGAAATTTGTGATTTTTTTTTTGTAGTAGTAGTAGGCACCTGTTACTATATTTATATTGTATAGCTCAATCTTTTTTATTTCCACCTCATGCTCATCCCTACACAAAATTTGTAGTATTGAAAAAGATAACCTTAATTTACAAGATGGAAAACATTTACCTTTGTTTATAAATGTAACATTTTCCTATAATAACTGTTGTAAAAATATTAATATACTTAATACTTATTGCTTAAAATCATAGTTGATTTTATTTTTATTGGTGTAAACATATTCAATAAATAAAGATTATCTTACAGTTAACTTTGCTTTCATCACAGTTTTCATCTGAGCCTACAGTTACACCAACTTCTGCATCAGGAAATGTGTATAATCCGTCATAATCATCTCCAAAACACTTTTCTAGTAGAATGCAATATAAATAAAGATTATACTTATCAGGGGCGGATCCAGGATCCGCCGAAAGGGGGGCCCACTTCCAGATCTGGGTGGGCATGGTTGCCAGTTTTATTCAAAATTGTGCAAAAAAATGTATTTTTTGGTATCAAAAGGGGGGAGGGGCAGGGTCCGTTGGCGCCTGCTTATGCTTATGTTGAGAATAAATGGACACAATGTAAAAGAGTTAATCTGAATAAACGTCTCAATTTTCCCTATTCATAAAAAACTAACACAATACATTTACGTTTAAGACTGTAAATTAAGCTGCTACGGTAAAGTGATAAAGTCAACTATGGCACATTGGCAAATTCAAATTCATACTTCAGGACTAAAAAATAATAGTTATATTTACGAATGTTAGGCCAAAACTGGAACTGAAAATGGGGCCAATACTGTAATTAAATTGAAAATACTAGTACTTCTGTTATAAATTTAAATGTTATTATTTTCATACATTTTACAATAACATGTTTTGTATTTTTATATTCATGTATATATAGTAAGATTTAAAATATTGTGGTTTGTATATTAAATATTTAAAAAGTAATATTCAGCCTAAATTTTTAAATGTGGTGACCCATTGGATAACAATTATCTTGGCTAGTTTGTCTCTATGATTTTTTTTTTAAATTGAGAGAAATAAATAAACTGAAATTAAATGATACATACTTCAAGTTTACCTTAAATACTATAGTTCAACTAGGCCTACTTCGTAAGTAGAAAAGGGCTAAAAGGTACAATAATGTTTACAATAATGTTTGAGATTGAAACCAACATTTTTATCAGAGTGCAAAAAACATACCTGTACTGCTTATAATAATGGTATCTGTGACCAAATATCCACTAGAACTGTCTGCAAGCCGGATCAGCTCTTGATACAACGTTTTGAAAAATGTATTATATGAGTCATTTGTGTCTGTCGCATAAATAATTATATTTGCAACAATGCTACCAGATGTAAAGCTACGAATTTGAATACGTACAGAGGCATTTAAGGAAAGGTTCATCAACTGAAATAGAAAATATAAATGCTGATATAATTTTTTGTGATGTAGTATGGATATTTCTAAAAGTTTACCCTCTTCTTATTATTAATTTAAAAAAAAAACTGCTTTCCAGGACCCTTAAAAATGTCAAGAGAAAAAGATGAATGAACTCTTGGACTTTTGAAGCCCAGGTGTGAATCCAAGTTTGGGCCCATCCATGAACCCTGACCACATCTTGGCTTATTTCAACCTGAAAATAAGTTATTTTTTGCAATGAATAATTTGTGAAATTGTCTATCAGGTACTTAGAAAACACATTATTTTGTAAACTTTTCCTGGAGAGGACTCCAGACCCATAGACAGACCAATATTATGAATTCAATGTGAAACTTGGCACCAGGCCCCCTCTATTCAGCTCTGCTGGATCTGCCCCTGGAAGCCTGCCAGACTAATCATGTGTTTCGATGTAATAAAACTCTGGACAAATCAATAAAGTAATTTATGACTAGTAGTACATCTAAAGCCGGGCACTCACTGCATCGTGCGACAATCGAACAACGGTCGCACAAAAAACAGTCGCTCCCTGTGTGTGTGGTTTTCAGCAGTAGGGAAAAGGAGCACTAACAAAAAATGTAAATCTGGTAAAATAGTCTACTGCCAACACTGGATCTGTCCATGTAAAGCAGGATAAACTGTTTATTTATAGGTAGGTAAAATGTTCAGGGCTGCACCAAAAATTTCATATGGGGAGGTGCAAATGAAATAGGGTTTTGTAAAATAGGGGCCCACTTTTCTACCGGAGAGTATATATTCTGGACTTTAAATTGGACATGTAAAAAAAGGTTATTTTGCCAATATTGTGGGGATTTACTGGCTTTCTGTTACATTTCAGGGACTTAACGATGTATTCATTGAGTTCATTGTTTACAATGGCAAAAGTAGACCTTGGGGTGGGGGAGGTGTGTACGCAACCATCACACCAATCAAAGGCATTTCAGGTGTGTATTAGGTACCGTAAAGTGATCACACTTATTCACCTCAAAAGGCAAGGTATGCCTACGCCTTACAAAGCGATTGTCTAGAAGTGCAATCTGTGGACATTCGGAAGCAAAGTAGTATTGCTGACGTGAACCACAAAAGCTAAGCAAATGAAGAGGCCTGACAAAAGAAGACACAAACCACTTTATTGAATCCTGTCACGATGGCATGTATCTCATTGCTTGGAGTATGCATTATACTTTCTTACTTGAAGCTGATTAGTGGACCTTTCAAACCACAATATATACTTCAACTGTTCAAACTCCCACAATTTCTTGCTGTCGGTTGACACAACCATTTATGTCTGTTATTTTGACTTTGATTATAAACAATTCATTTGATATAAATCAAAGAGTTACAGTAATGTAAATAATATATAGTATTGCCATAGTAAAAGAGACACAAGTACAAAGACAAAGAATGAAAAATATAGAGAAGTGAAGTTTTTGTAAACAATAAATAGAAATGCAACTATGAATGTACTTACGAAGTTGGATATGTTTAATGATTGTTCATGAAAAGCTGATGAAGAGCGATCTCTAAGGTCTTCATTAAAAACATTGTTAAATGTCATGGAAACAGGAAAGGCAAATACACCTAAATTTAAATTTAAAATAAAGGAAATGTTAACATTACACCAGTAAAGATGGAAAGACCGTGGCCAAGTGTTTAAGTTCATTGTCATAAAGACCATTTGAGCAAGCTGTGAACAGACTAATGGTCAGACAAATTCTTAATACTTCAAATGCCTCAGTTCGTTCATAACACTATATTACAATGCACAATGTAGTATGTAAATAAATTGAAGTGTAACAATGCCGTATAAAACTGTCCAAAAGCATTAAAATAGTCGAAATAAACCATCAATGGGACACCCATCAAGCTAAGGTTGATTATGTACCTTGGCCAGGCCGTGAAAGTATTTTACCAGACTTTTCCTAAAAATCTTATAGAGGGTACCCCATTACAAAAGAGCTTTTAAGAATATGCATGAGTGTTAGCAAAACAGATTGCTGTCGTCACTTAAACCTGTTTTTTTTACAGTCGATCACCAAGATTTTAAATGATTAGGCCTACGCTGTTAAACCATTGTTAAGCAAACTAATGAAAAAAACCATAAATAATATAGACTTCTTTCATTAAATGCAACATAACTGGTTAAATCAATCATGTAACCTAAATGTAGGACTAAATTATCAGCATTGAATTTGTACACTATTAGATTTCTGTGGCCTGTGTGTTGGTAATTTTTGTGTAAAAAGGGTTTAAATGTTTTATTCCAGTTGATTTAACGGGTTAGTTGTATGTCTTCTGCCCATTCGAAAAAAGTCGTGTGAAAAAGAATACGTGAAAAAAGCATTTCAATTATTTTATCTAGAAAAAATGAAATAAAATAGACAAAAATTGAATATTCTAGTACTTAAAAGAAGATCACAAAATTGTGTGTAATGTATACATTCTGTAGTGTAATACATACAAACTCAAACAATTTAGTATACTTTTGCAATATGATTTTGTATTGATTTAGTAAATAGACTATGTTACACATAGTATACTGTTTAATCTCAAACCCTCGGCATAAAACAAACAATTGTATGGCTAATACTGCGTCATGTATCAATACCAAGAAAACAAAGATAGCAAGTCAAATTACTGGACGTAATGCAACAGATTTAAATCATCCCTGTACAATAAATTTACATCAGACAAAATTAAATTAATTAAACAAGAACTGTTACATTCATTACACAATATAAAAATAAACATGTCTGATAAGCTAGTTGCAAATGAAACTCATATTTTTAGAAGGTAGTTTTATTGTAATTGTTCTGCATTTTAACACTTTGTTTTAAGTGTTTAACTATGATTGTTGTAATTTCAAATATTAAAAAAAAACATGTCTCTGCAAAACAAATTCCGTATGTTCAGTATTACTCTATGTTTTTGCACATGACGACTAAACTAAATATGAATTCCTACACATGGATTGAATGTAGCATACAGAAATCCTATGATAACAGGCTTACATTGTAAAACCTTTTGTAGGCCTAGTACCTCATTTATGATTATTTATAAAATTAGATGAACGAGTTTGTAAATATGTGGCATCACAGACGAGGTTAGCATTGGCCACTAACTTCCTGTTGGTGGTAGAGCGAGCAATCGGATGCATACGACAGAATGGGCACAATCTATCGCATTTTAGAGAAGTCTTTGGAAAAAAATTTCACAGCCAGGTCAGGGTAAAATTAAATATTGTAGTCTCATATTAATATTTTAAAAAATGAATTGGAATAGGATAATGAAATTGTAACAAGGAAAACAGAAATTGTTAAAAAAAAGTATATAAGGGAAACAAAATTGCACTAAAAACAAACAACGATGAAAACTATGTAATAGAAAAAATTACATTATCCAGAATCTTACCTTTTGCAATCACTGGAACTTGAACTGAATGATACAGAATATTACTGTGTGGTCCTGCTCCGTAACCACTGCAAGTATAATAGCCCTGGTTATCTATTGTCACTGTAACCATTATTTCCTTTTGGTTTTTTGTATACGCAAGAATGACGTCATCTTTATACCACTGCCATTCATTTGTATTCGACACATCACACGTGAGACGAACAACAGTGTTTAGATCTGCATTTACTGAAGTTGGCTGCATTGAAAATGTTGGTGAATCTAAAAAAAAAAAAAAATGGTAATAAAACATGTTTTTTCAGTATAATACAATAAAATATGATATAGTTAATTATTTGGTCAAACAGGACATTTGAAAGTACATAAATAATACTCTCAACAAAGCATAACAGATAATATAATAAACTGTAACCAAAAATATGCATTATATGCATTATACAGTAGGACCTAACACTGATAAAGTCGAGTTCAGTACTGAATTTGAAACGTGACAGGCAGGCGTCTTGACCCCGATGATAAGTGCTTCATACAATTAGTTTTTATAATCATTTTACAAAGAATTTTAATCACTGTATATTCTGGATTGCCATTCCATATTTTTTTTTCTTCCTTCATTTATATTTTTTTGTATTTATAAAATTAAACATTTACTAACATACTTAATATCTTGTTTAATTTCTTATTTTCCAAACAGATAGTTACAGCACATCATTTTAATTATAAATAATTAATAGACGTAAAACTTTAATGTACAGGGGCTGTAACCAGCATGAGGCAGACGAAGCGGTCGCCCTGTCTAAAATTTTCAAAATTTTGTGTTTTTTTCTAATGTTTTCCCTTACAATAGGAGCGCCCAGTCTAAATTTGACCCTAAAAAAAAGTGGGCCACATGTAACATTAACAGGGTACAAAAACACCCAAAACGGGGCAAGAACTTTTGTTTGGTCAAATGAAAACCAGGAACCACACCCACCTGGGTCTGGGAAAGTGCCCCCTTTCGTTGGATCCTGGATCAGCCCCTGTTATATGGTAGGAACGTCACTCCAAGATCCTAATAATCCATCTGGATTATCATGAGGAAAGGTCATCACTCCTATAAAGTCAAAAGATTGGTACACCCCATCTTAATCTTAAAATGCATTGAGATGTTGTAGAATATTTGAGGTTCATAACTTACTAGGTTCAATTTGACATAAATCTCCACTATAAAACTCCAGACAAATGCATTGGGTGTCTTCACCATCAGCCTTACAAACACCATCATGTTGGCATTCGCTAGTAGTAGTGCAGGCATCTACAATAAATAAAAGAGTATACAAGTACAGCATGTATTTTAGAACATTTCATTTATTTTGCATTTATCTATTCTGTCCATCTATGCACATGTATGTATGTTTCTATGTTTTTTTTACTACAATAGGCATAGCAACAAACCAGAAGGAAAAGGTTGTGTTATTTTCTACAATTGCATCCATGACAACCTCTGACTTTCTTGCAAAGAGTGTACTGCATTCTTCAACTAGTATTATAACCCACGATGCACACAGGACCAACTGATTAAGGTCCCATTTGAAAAACGGTGCTCTATAACTTGTATTTTGACCCTAAATATGAATCGCAATAAATAGAAGTGATGATTGAATTTGAATTGCATACTGCACTGTTTTATCTATGAATAGTCAGGCATTAGACACAGCGACATTCCATTTGTCCAAGGCACTGTGGGCACTCGTCCTGCTATTCTCCCTTGAAGTAGCCACATGCCTGTAAAATCTAAAGACATTCTTCCATCTCTCCAAATCCGGGAACATCAATATTCTGAGGTAAACCCTACTCATTTACAAAGATTACAGAGCTGTATAATTTATAATTTACCTTTCTATCGTTTATACGATGTCTCGGTGTAGTAGCATGTTTTAATTCAATGTGAAGTGTGTATAATTATTAAATATAAAATAGTGTGTGTTTAAATATGTAATATTTTTAATATTTTTATATTGTATTTTTTAAATGCACTATTTTTGAGGAAAAAATAAAGTGAAATCTGAAATCTATTGCACTATTAAAATTCCCATTATTCATTTGTGTTCACGTACTGGGCCTAAATCTATCTTGATTACCCGAGAAGACTTGTTTCACTGTTAATGAGAGGCAGGTGCGTCATACTGTGCATTGCTATCACTGGAAAGTTGTTGAAATCAAAATATTTTTGGACTGTAAGGTTCTGTTGCTGTTATAAAGCTGTGTTATTGTATTCCACTTGACCATTGTAGGAAGTACACAAGAGTATCACAAGCAATCACCAGAACTGATAATGAGTAAGCAGCACACTCATGCTAATAATCATTATGACTATGGATGCTTCCCTGCCATAACTATTTGGCTACTTTACTCATATGTATTACAATCTTTTAGGCAATCAAAAATGGATCACCAGAGCACAAGCAATAACACAAGTAAATCGTCTTACCAATGACAGAAACAGTAAATGAACAGTTTGCAACATTCCCATATAAATCAGTGGCTGAATATATAACAGTGTGATCCCCAACAGTCCAATCGTCTTCAGGAGAAGCAGAGCTCTTCAGAGTGACAGGCATGCCAGAGTTATCGTCTGGTTCTGGTTCAGACCAATTAACACGTTTAAGAATATCACTTATTACGTTATTTGGACAAATTAGATTAGGACTTCCAGTATCTGCAAAGACATAACATTTTCACAATTTCATATCCATTTCAAAATTCTACTTTGCTGAGAAAAATGGAAAAGTTCAAAATTTAACTATACTATAGTTGTATTAGCATTTATAAATATAACCCTGATCTTCTGTTTTTGTCAATACTTCTTAACATAAACAAAATGCAAAATAATAACACATAAAAACAGAATTTGATTTTATTGGGTGAACCCTAAAAAATAAAGTAGAAATTTATTTGTTTTAATTTATGAAATGTAAATCTAGTAACCAATGAGGAGTTAATGTGTGATGTGCGTCACATGTGTACAAATGGTGCTTTCTATGCAAAGAATAACCTGAATAACATTTGCATGGATATGATCTACAGCCTACTAGCCTATTAATGAGGTACAGTAATTTGCCTAAGTCTAGCCTAATAAAGTTCAATAACATTTTACATTTTATACTTCAGACTAAAAAGTATGCAGATAACTGATCTTAGTATTTTAGAAATACTAAACAGGTATATTTTCAACTTTTTTTTTATGAATTTGGGAAGAAGGAGTTTTTATCATTACCAGTAATTTTACCTAAATAAAAAATGTAACTATTCTATAATAATAATAATAAATAAACTAGAGCGCACATCAAGAGTGCATATCTCCATGTACGTTCCTATTGTCCTTTGTACAGATAATTTACATATAGCACAATTTTCCATGAACACTATGTCTCAGCTGACCTGAATAGAAAGGCTTGTGGTCTAGGAGAATCTGAAAATGCCATGTTGTTAGTGAAAAATGGTTTTACACTTAATGACAGTTGAACCTCCCTTTGCGGACACCTCTCGTAAGCAGACAGCTCCCATAATGGACACTAACGCAGACACCTCACTAATGTAAGAGTGATACTGTATGTATTTTAATGTATTTTTATATTAAAATTAAACTTCTTTAAATGTATGGCGCCTAATAAAGCCAATCAATCGATTAAAAGACTCATTTGTTATTCCAATCGGTGGATTTAGTACCTCTCGTAAGCGGCACTTCCTGTACGCAGCTGTGGACAATTTTCGTCTTCAAATTTAGATTATTTGTATCATAAGTGGACACCCCAGAAAACTTTGATTTGTCTGTACAACAAACACAAATTTCTGCACGAAATCTTTATACTGTTACACTTTATTAAACAAACAAATAACAACAAACAAACAACAAAACAAAGAAAAATATGTCACTAACAATATTTGAAATGTGTAAACCTGCCTCTCCCCTGAAATGGTCAAGAATATCCACACACTACCCTGGATCTTCACCAATGTTTTATAAATTTGGAGTTGACCTTGAAAACCTTTAACAGACCCACATCCAAAACCCCATGGATCACTACCAAAATGTCGTAAATTAATGTTTACACTATGATAAACAATTTTGCCAAATTTTTAGTTAAAACCATTTGCTGGTTCTCTAGATGTATTAGGTTTGGGACCTTTTTCCTTTACACACTTCAATGGATCGGCACAAAAATTTAGTCAAAGCTTTGACCACGATACACATTTTAGCCAAATTTTATTTAAAACCGTTTGTTGGTTGTCTAGATATTAAGTTCAGGGCCTTTTCATTTTAACTGGTCCTTATTAAACCCTACCCCAGATCATCACAAAAAATTTCAAAAATTTGCTCAATGTATTTCAAAGGTTAATCCTGAACTATCGATAATTTTTGGGCTATATCAGTCCGGGACATTTTGATTTTTTTGCCCCCCCCCCCTTTCAAATTTACACCCTACACCGGAATGCCACTAAATTTTGTCAATTATACCTGGACCATGTCAAATACTTTTGTCAAGTTTTAGTGAAATCTGTTTTCTAGTTCTTTAGATATTAAGTTTGGGACAATTTCCCTTTAAGTTGCCCTCACATCTACACCCTAACCCGGATTGTCACAGAAATTTTACGTTTGCTCTTTGAATGTCAAAGAAATACTCCAACCTATCAATCAGTTTTAGGCCTATATATGTCTGGGACCCTTCTTTAAAATATCCCCCTACCTACACCCCACACCGGATCATTCCTAAAATTTTGTCAATCACACCTGGGCCTATAGTAGGAAGCGCTTTTCCCAAGTTTTAATCAGATTCATTCATTATTACTCTATTAATGTTTCTATTAATGTTTCAGATGTTTTCTTAAATTGGTACTCATGTTTACACACAACACCAGGTCGCTAAAGTTTCATCAAATACATATTGAATCATGACAAGCATGTTTGACAAGTTTCATTCCTATACATTTGTTTATCTAGATATTCCTGTCTGAGACCTTAACATTTAAATTGAACCCAGCAATTACATCTGAATTTGAATCACTACCAACTTTTCACACCGTCTTTCTCTTACTTAACTTTATAAAAATTTCCAGAGAGTTTCACTCAGCTATGTCGATTACTTTTCGAGATGTCAAGGTTGGGGCATTTTCATTCAAGCAACTCTCATATTAACACCCTACTTTGAATGGACACACAAATGTACTTTGTCCATGGACCATGATTTAAAACAGGGCACAATGTTTCATTGAGATCCAGCGGTAGGTTGCAGAGATATTAAGTCTTAAAAAGCTCCTAACGGAAAAACCTATCCTTAGATAGTCAGTAATGAACAGTAATATTCACCTTAACGTAAGAAATTTTGTGTGCAAATTTGATGTACATACTCCTAAAACTTTAAGCAGAGGGCTGCTAACAATGAAACACATAAACTGAAAATATGGTAAAAAACAAACAAACTGGACATTATAATCTCCTCTCGGAGATTATAATAATAAATAATAACATTAAAATAACAATTAGAGTAATGATAACGATAACAATAATAAAATAATAATTACACTTTCTACTCGTTTAAAATATCTTCCTCAACTGCAGTTGAAACAATCAATACAGAAGATATGTTAACATAATAATACTATGTAACATTTATGTAACATTTTATTTTCCAAGGCTTCTAAACACTACCCAATTATTCTACCCAAATCTGTATTCAAAATAATATTACTCATTATATTTAAATGCTTGCATCCCATGAAGTGTTCCCTGGTTCTGATGACATGAGATATTGAAAAAAAGACAATCTTTTTAATCAATATCTACAATAGGGGGCCTCTAATTTTCTTCATCAAAAGATGGCGCCATTGTGGTGGTGAAACACAGCAATGAGATATGGCCGAAACGTGTTCACAGAAGAAATTCAAATGCAGAGAAATTGTTCTGAAAGGTATCATTTTTTATATATTTTAATATCTACAAAGTCTTTCAACATTTTTAAGGCTTTAAAATCAATTTCAATGGGAGATCTTTTATGTCCTTGTTGACTATCTTTGTTGCTCTTCTCTGCATTGTCTCCAAATTTGCTTTGATTATGATATAATACAGGGTCCCTAAATGACAGTTATTACACATGTGGAGTTTTTCAAAGCAAAATGAGCTGTTTTTGGAAAGAAAATAGAAAACAGAAGTGCCATTTAACAAAAACTGAGAAAGGAATAATGTTCAGTGTATCATCTTAAAGTAAAGAAACATCAAAACTAACCTTTGACAGTGATGTTGAAAGAACACATAGCCTTATTTTTAGAATCATCTTCTGCATAATAAACAATGGTTGTAACACCAATTGGAAAAGGGTGTCCTGATGAATGCGTGGATGTTACTTTAACATTATTCGAGTTATCATCAGCTAGAACAACCCAGGTTACTACAGCAGTGGCACTTCTGGCTGTTTCTATTGATGGCATATTCGGGGGACAGGTAATAACTGGATCCTCCATATCTAAAAACAAATATTTTTATAAACAAGAAGCCACTATATATAGAGTTTGTGGCCAATAAATCATAATGACATGGGCTTGGTAATTAAAAGATTATCTTTTATGGGGTAAAGTAAAGAATAGACTTCTTGAACTATGTCATGTCTAATGAATAAGGGAAAGTATGTGTGTACATTTCTTAAAATAAATACCTAACTACACATGTATACATGGTATCGTTATTATTTTATGTGCTGATTTTGGTAATACTTGGGTATGAAGCATCTCACATACATACAGAACCAAGCAATATCTTTTGCTTTAGCTTGTAATATGTATGGACCCTAACCGTACGGTTTTTCCATCGTATATCATAGCATGCTATCATTCTAAATCTTTTTTTCAAACTTTCTTATTACTACGATCATTCCATATTAATATTTTCTTGCTGAAAAGGGAGACATATTTTTATATGTCCTCCTCTGGGTTTATAGCTTTTCTACCCAAGAGATACCACTAGTAATTTTAAATATTTTTAATATATTTTATTATTATGCATGTAAATAATAATGGATTGTTTTTTTTCGACTTGTACATACTTAATTTAACCTGAATACTGATTGTAATCCCCCTGGAAATATGAGCTATGTAGAAGGTGTTTATATATTTTAACGTATAAAAGTGTAAATGCATAGTTAGATATACGGTAAAGTTTATGTGTCGTCTTTGAAATGAGTAAGAACAAGGCTGCATAAAAATACTTAGGTCTATTCTAAATTTATTGTGCAATATGCATTTTAGTATGCAAAATATTGTATAGGCCTATGGAGTTATGTATATTATATATATAAATATTGTGTATAAATGAAAAAAAAAAACAGATGAAATGAATGAGAATAAAAGTGGGTTTTACATCCCACGAAAAACAAAAAAAATATTTTATCTTTTTAGTGAGGTTTCCAATTTTATATTTTGTTGTTTTATCTTTGAATGAAGAATTCAACTATTGTGAAGGAATAAACAAGTCACTAAATCTTTTGATGCTAATTCTAGTAACTATTAATTATAATTCTAAATACTGACATATGAATATTACCAAAATAAAAACCAATGTAAACAATATAATACATGCTTAATGTAATGAGGTAAATGCCATTGTGTCAAGATTAAATATTTCAACATCCGGAATGATTAAATGAGAAACATTAATATTTACGTAGATTAAGGTGATATTCTTTAATTGTAATTAACTTCAATCTCACCGATAACTATAACTGTAATTGTGCATGTAGCAGTGTTATTTGATTCATCTGTAACCGTGTACATTACATCAGTTTCTCCAATGACAAATAAAGTGTATGGCTGGAAGTTTGATTCCAGCTTTGGAGTTATACCACTGTTGTCATCTATTGTTGGTAATGTCCATGACACATTAGCAGTGGGTGATCCTGGATCAGTATAATCAGTCACATTTAGCAAACAATCTATTGTAGGTGGTATTAAATCTGTTGGAAATAATGAAAGACATGTAACACAAAATGTTACGAAAAAAAATTAAAAAAAATAATGTTAAGAGGTATCAAAATGACAAATATATGTTTCATATTTTTATATTAATATTTGTTTCTTTTTTTTATTTTGCCAACCAAACTTTTATTAGATAATGTGTTGTGAAAGGGGATGCTTGAATTTGGTTATAATTTACAATATAGTCAAATACGGTATTACTTGATTAAAAACAAAATATTAAATCTACTACTGTAAGAATTTGAATTGCAATCACATCCAAACCTTGTGAAGAGCGGCATGGAGTTGAACCTGAAAGGAAAGATGTTACAATCATCCAGGGTTTTGGGCCAAAGAAGTGACAACCAGTTCGTCATTTGAGATAATCTGCCAAGTATAGAATTATAATTCACAAATCGTTAGATATAGTTAATCAGTACTCTCTAAAAAATTAGTTGGGCAGTAGTTAGATTTTGATTACAATAAGGTGCACTAGGAATCATATTGTAATGCGGTGAGGTCATGGCATGTCACCTATCACTGTGTTGTTGGATCATCAGCAGCAAAATTAAATCACACGTGAGAAATAGCAATGACAAGTCACCTAAAAAAATACATGTCTGTAGCAAATTGAGAACTTTCTTTATTAAATAAAAGTACTGTTATGAACGCTCATGTAAATGAGGAAAGGAAAAATTAAATTCTATGTGAGAAACAATTGATGACTATATGCATAACTTTTTTATTATGGCTGTAGCCAATTTAGTGACTTATAATAATAATTAAAATACTGTCATACCCAGAACGATCACTTCAAATGAGCATGTTGCAGTATTTCCTGCTGCATCTACTGCAGTGTATGTAACTACTGTGGTGCCAATCTCAAATGCATACGATTGGTTGTGAGTCTGTGTACTGGTGACCACTCCAGAATTATCAGTAGCATCCTCCAGATCCCAATCAGCCTTGACTGTAGAACTATACTTATTCACATATGTGGTAACATTGGAGAAGTTACAATCAAATACAGGGTCTTCATTATCTAAAAAAAGACACATACTGTTACAGGTCACTTAGGTATATAAAAGGAATGACCTAAACATTTTTTCAGACTTAAACAGTAGAAGAGCCTTGGCTGTAGAACTATACATATTCACATATGTGGTAAAATTCGAGAAGTTACAATAAAATACAGGGTCTTCATTATCTAAAAAAAGCACACAGTGCTGTTACAGGACACTCAGCTAAACATGTCGTGCGCACAATTTAATGTGACAGACCTAAACAATGTCAGTGATCTGCTGTCAAAAATATCACAAGGATCACAATGACAGAGAGGTACAATGTGTGGACAATAGCAGTAACAAAATGGGAAATTGTTCATTATTAAATTATCAGTAGTACCCTCCATACTTATTAACGTATGTGGTAACATTGGAGAAGTTACAATAAAATACAGGGTCCTCATTATCTAGAAAAAAGATGTATATACTGTTACAGGAAACACAGCTATGCATGTTGTGACTATAAAGGAATGATCTAAACGTTTTCGACAGATTTAAACAATACAATACAAGCTATAAAAGCTTTATTATTCCACTCAGAGAAACGTATCTACCCTTTGAACTATTATGTTATTATTTATACACCTAGGCTGGTTTGCTCTTCAATCATTTATTTAATTGACTTGCTAGGTATCTTTGTTAAGAGAAGCTGGGCATTAAATCATTGAATACCAACAAAACACCCTTTAAAAAAGCTGTAGATTATTTTGATCAATATTAAAGGAGTACAATTTATATAGAAAAAAATCTATAGTCTACAATAGGTAACTTTAATGTGAAAGTTCTTCATCAATTTCTAGGAATAATTATTAATAATTAGGGGTTACTCTATCTATAATTTTACTGGTGGAACCTTTTATTGTTTTAAAATCATTCATTATATCTTTAGGTTTGCTTACATCTTTAAAAAGACGTGTGTGTGTGTGTGTGTGTACCACCCAACAACCTGATAAACCTCGTAAAAAAAAGTCAGATTTAGCTGTAGCATCCAAATTACCAACAACGGCTGTATCGTCGGCATATTTAATACTTTGCACTCATGGATTATCGGACTTCATTTGTGCATTGTGTGTTGGATCAAGTGAAGCTAGAAAGAGAGGGCCTGGTGCCAAGTTGGAAAGCAATCTGATGACAATAGGCATAGATCCAGGGTCTGTCTATTAAGGCCTGGGAAAATTTATTCTCTACAAATGCTCACTGGTGCACTTCTAGAGGGCCATGATGTGCAATAAATTATCTTTTTCGCCTGCAAATAATATTATATACTAAAATATGTGGTCCAGGCCGGGTGAGCCAATAATTGGAACATCCGCACCTGTACAACAGAGGTGACAGAACACATCCCTGAGAAAGTCAGGTATTTGTATCATTGCCATTTCACAACCAAAATGAGTTGACAATATTTAATATGATTTGTTTATTTGGTTGTAATTTTATAAATTATGGAAACTACAGCAAATATTCAGATAATTCCCTTTTTGTAAAATTTGAAAATATAAAAATATATTCAAATACACAAATGTTTCAAGTTAAAATCTCACCCGTTATATTCACATTGAATGAACATACAGCCATATTTCCAGATTCATCAACTGCTGCATACTTGACTTCAGTAAGGCCAATCATGAATTTGTCACTAGAATTGTAGTTACTTGTAAAACTCATAAATGCATGATTATCAACAGCAATAGGTTCTTTCCAATAAACAACAGCAAATGACTGTAAATCATCTGTACTTTGATGAACATCTGCTGGGCAATTCATTATGACTGGGCCTTCATTATCTACAATCAACAAATCTTAATAGTTTAGTCGGATTACAACAACCATTATGTTTTAGGGCAGGTTTGTAGTGAATAACACAAAAAAAAATAAGTGCTTTAAAAACGGTTAATTCCTTTGAAACGCATTTCTAGTGAAAATGTGCAACGATTAAAACATGGTAGCGCGAATAGCATACGTTGGCGGAGCATGTATCGATCATTGGCAGAAGTTGAGGTTGACCTTATCCTGTTCTACGTACCCCAATCTTAACATGTTCTACGTACCCCAATCTTAACATGTTCTACGTACCCCAATCTTCCACAACTGGTCTCACACTGGCAATCATAGAAAGAACAACGTCCCAAATTATAGTCCAGAACATCATTTTGGGGACAGGTTATTCTCTCCCAATTCGCTCAGCTGTTGTCCTTCGTTTATTGGCGGTGAAGAATCTTGATTTTTTTAGTAATTTTGTGTTTTGTAAGTAAACACTTAATTTATGAAAACCTCTTATGCGATGCGCTAATATAATGGTATTCACTGTACTTTTTTACTCTGCATTTCCAAACAGCACATTCTGTTATTTTGTCTATCTACATTTCTATAACAAGTGTCAATTCGTGTCAATAATAGGTCATGACTGAATGGTACCACTGAAAAGTGAATCACAAAACCCTTTTTTTTCAAACAAATGAGTTATTTTGAATGAATTTTTAACCAAGTATTAATTTTTTGACCCATGTCTAGTGGAAAAAAACATGCTTTTTAATAACCCCTTAAAAGCATGGTTATTTTTCTCACTAGAAAAACACCCTTTAGAAAAAAATCAAAATCAATCCTTAAAGTTATATTCTAAATTAAAATAGTGCTTAATTAAGAATGGTTTGCACCATGCTTAATTTTTGTGCATGGAGACCAATCTGAATAGTTAATCTTTCCTAAAGAAATTCTCTACAAACTTAACTGAAAAGATAGTTGATAAAAAATATTTACTTTTGTGACAATATTATGAGGTAACCAGAGAAAAAGTAAATAAATCACAATCACCACAACTTCCTGGTAGACTATGTACCTAGTCATCAGGGGTGAATCCAGGATAGTAAGTTGGTGGGGGGGGGGGGGGGCTTAAACCCCAATTTATTAGGAAAAGGGAAGCAAAAAATATGTATACTACTATTATTTCTCATGCCTTGATTCTTGCTTCCGTATACAGTCACAATTTATATATATATTTCTTAGTTCATTGTCACTAGGACTACAAAAATATTTTTCATCTCAATGTGGGGGGAGCTTAAGGCTGTTCAGCCTAAATGTTCAGCCTAAATATTAAAAGTGGATTATCTTACCATATATAGTTATGTTAAACATACATTCAGCTTTATTCCCGGATGCATCCACTGCTATATACCTCACACTAGTCACACCAACATTAAAGATGTCTCCTGGATGATGTGTTTGATTAAATGATACCAACATATAATTATCTTCTGCTAATGGCTCTGGAAACCAGCTTACATTGGCATACATTTCGTTTGGAGCAGTTAAATTTACAATGTCATTTGGACAGTTTGTAATCGATGGGTTTTCTCTGTCTGGAAAAATAATAAGCAGGACATTTATATGTATTTCAACTTATTGCCAATATTTCTTTTTAATTAAAAAAAAATGTTTTTCTACTAACCTATTATCGTAATTTTGAAGGAGCAATTTGCCACATTGTCCTCTTCATCCTTTGCAGTATATATCACCATGTGAATCCCTACAGCAAAGCTGTTACCAGGATACAAGTTCTGAACAACATCAACTTCACCAGAGTTATCCATTGCAGTTGGCTCTTGCCATGAAACATTGGCATATGAAAGACCTAGGCTTGTATTGACCTCAATATCAGATGAACAATTAATAAAGTATGGCATCTCAGGATCTTAAATATATAAAAAGAAATAAAAGTAAATGCGTCAGTACAATTCAACAGAGTTCAAGAAAAGTATAATAATTAGAACTAAATTAAATACTAACCTTCAACAGTCACATTGAAGGTACAAATGGCAGTGTTTCCATATGGATCTGTAGCTGTGTACATTATGGTAGTTGTTGATATTGGAAACCCATCTCCAGGTTGATGAATTGATGTAATGATGACATTTCCAGAATTATCTGTTGCTTTTGGGGCAACCCATGTAACGTTCGTATATGACAACATGCTTGTAGTGTTAACTAATATATTACTTGGACATTCTGTTATAACTGGATCTTCATAATCTACAATAACAAATTATTCAGAAAAATTATTAAAAAAAATTATTAAGAGAATTGTAATGTAATTTTAAAACATCAGCACTATATATATGTGAGGTCTCACAACAAAGTAGATCTCATGGTAGGAAAACCAAAATTGAGTTAAAATCTGTATGATAGACACTTTCCTACATGAAAACTGTCATAAAAATATACTATAATGTAATTTAAGTACCAAAGTACTCATAATTTAGTAAAAGTAAATTTCTCAAACATTTTACGTCAGTTTATTTTGGTGATTAGCCTAATTTGATCTTACCTATGATGTGGCTTATTTTGTGTTGAGACCACACATATCACTAGTAAGAAAGTATAATGCATACTCCAAGCAATGAGATACACGCCATCGTGACAAGATTCAATATTTAGACATAAAATATGTCATCATCAGGAATCACTAGGTTATCAGTATTTATAATTTGAAACTGAATTTCCTTGATTTTGTTTCCCTTTCATTAAAGGTGGTCAGACGTTTCCCAGTTACATTTAACTATTTATTTAGGTTTGCATTTAATGCAATTATATGGCTGCCTTCCTTTTTCAGGGACTTGTCCCAATCACGTTAACATTTTCTTATTTTATGTATCTCCTACAAGATCTGGAGGCCACCATTTTTGCACAGATGGGATTGTATCTTCTGGATCTTTGATCATGTCTCCAGACCACATACACTAGTATGTACAGCACTAGCTGTATGTCAAGTTTCATCACACACAGTTTGAGAAGATGAAGTATTTATTATTGAGTTTCCACTGTCATTATAGCAAATTTTTCTCATCTTTAAATAATATTCACAAATACCAAGAAGCATACAAATCTCCCTTATTTGTATATACCTGGCCATGGTATATATAT